>JAUJYS010001571.1:0-16989 GCA_033995665.1 Melogona broelemanni | reverse complement strand
ATCTCCATAGAGACACGAGGGTGCAGTAGTCCTGTGGTGCACTAGGCGCTACGGTGACTTATAAAAAAAAAAAAAAATAATCGAATGACAAGTAGTAAGAATTGAATTCCATAGATAATCTACGTGTTCGCGCATGTATTATACTTTGTAAACATCTTTTAATTAATTATTTAATTAAAATTATATTGTCCTAAAAAACTATAGTGAACTGAAGAATAATATATTTTTAATTTAGCCTGTAATTATAGCCATATTTTGTAGATAGACTAACTATCAATTCGCTAATGCAATTCAATGGAGAAACAAGCCCATCTTAACAACGCGAGATATTGCTCTCCGCATAAATGATTAAGATTAAATGTATCGAAAGACCACAATTACAGAGCATTTCGCATTCAGGTTTCGCATCAAAAAGACCCGCCTAGCGAACGTCTGGTTTAACGCGCATTATTCAGTAGAATCGTAAACATGTTATCAGCCATCGCTTCGTGCTATATACAATTACTACGAGCATGGTTAACGCGTTGGCGCGTACAATCAGCGCGTAGGCCTAATGGTTTTCATTTTCGCGAAATATCTCGAGCATGAATTTTTAGTTGGCCGCACCGTTAATAATACAGAGCGATGCCGGCGATCGTTTTTGCTGGCGTTGGCGTCCACTGCTATTCATCATAGAGGAGAAACCGAGAGAGAGAGAGAAAACGGGACTGATGTGGCGGAATGATAATCGTTGACGACGCTAAACGAGCAATTACGCCCATTACTTACTTAGATGATGTGGAGCCCCATTTTGAGGTTTGCATCGTTTCATTCCGAATTAATTAGAATGTATTTGCCTGTAAATGTGTCTGTAACTGTCGCTATAGGCCGCCGCCGTTGTTTAGCGCCTATTTTCCTCCACCGACGGGCTCTTGCCCGAATTTTGCGATGGTGCCGTGCACTCGCTCTCTCTCTCTCTTTCGCGCTCGCAGAGAGCTCGCGCAAAACGAAATTGGGCAACCACTAATCGTCGCGCGTGGCTTTGCCGATGTCGTTGTGTTGTTAGTGTTGTCATCATTCTGCGTCTGCGCCACGTTCCGGTCGAGATAGGGGATGGTAGTGTCGGGATGCTGGTGCCGCGTTTGGGGATTAGGCAGCCATTTTGGATATTCGGCGAAGTGGCGTGAGTGAAACCGCCACAAGGTCTTGTTTGCAAGCTTTCTACTTGTTACCCTTGAAACCGGTGAGGAAAATGTCATTTGTTGTGTCTCACGCTTGCACGGCTTCGTGCCTTAAGATGTCCACCGATTAGTTAGCTTTTCATATGTCATAGGCCCCCCTTAAAAGGGGCTGCTCGCGGGTAAATATTGTAATTTGTTGATTCTTAGTGGGTGATCTGGTCCTGCACTTGATCTAGTGCTATTATGCTCTCCAGAAGAACTTCGACTACGCCTTTCAATTCTTTGATCGCCCGAAAAAAAGATTTACAAATATACGGACGAAGTGAAATAATCGCGAAACATAAAATTACCATTCATCGTTGTCAATAGCTCAAACATTAGCGGTACAGCGAAAGTTTTTTGTTTATTTAATAATCGAAAAAGATACATTAACTTAATTGGTGCTGACACTCTTGCAACCATGCGCAAATTTCCGGTTCACCTCTTGTCAAAACCAGTTTAACTTAAAAAAACTAATCTAAAAATAACGCCTTATCAGATCGCATCCGATAATTACAAATGAGTTCTGCAAAAAGAAGAAAAAAAATCGATTTTACGTTTCCGCTAGATTTTTGAAAAAAAAAAAATTTTGTCTTGTCTTTATTTCCCATTGGTGGTTGAGGCGAGCGGAGAATAGTTCAGAATGGCCGCTTAATCCCTTGACACGACAATGCGGGACCAGCGGCGCGCCGACACGCCATTCCCTATCTCTCGTTCTCTCTGCTAAATGGATGAACCCGACCCCGCTACACAGACGCGATGGTCAATTGTGTTTGTTTATCGGAGCTGTTGGGGAGAGGCTCGGCGTGAGGCGCAATCTGTTGACCGACTATTTACTCTCAGGAATCGCTCGATGTGTCTGGAATTATCGACACTAAAACTTTGCCATTATAGAAATTGCTGCTGTTGGTGGTGCGCTGCGACGCCGGCAACTGCATTCCTCCCAAGACCCCGGCATTACCCGGAAACGATTTCCGGGAGTTTTTACCACATTTCTTACAAGTCCGACCATACCTGATCGTCAGTAGTTCAGTGGTAGAGCATCCACCATGTGTGCGGGCGATCCCGGGTTCGTTTCCCGGATCGGGCTTTCGTTATTCGACTGTGATAATCATGTGCACCATTATAGTTGCTCAAGTGATTTTAAGGAAGCTAAATCTCCTGTTATGATATTCACTTCAGTGATAAGGATCATTGATTGTCAATTAAAAATAATAGACCAAGTAAAAAATATCAAACAAATAAAGGTCTGTTTGAACAAATAAAGGTCTGTTTGAACAATTCTGCTGTCGTCAATATTAGCTCTGGCGACTGAAAAGATAGCCGTGAATTCAAAACACTTTAGCGGATGAAACTGCATAAATTTACCAATGCAGATGTGTGATCCTTATTAGACCGAGGATTAATGGAGAAGGTGGAGGTATTTTACCGATACGATTATTTCCCTCGCTAATAATGTCGATGGGTTTTTGGAAGATATGCTGCAGGCAGCGTGTTGTTTACAACCACGAGAGACATGAACCTGTTCCGCAGTATCGTTTTCAATGGCAGTTTGGAGTAGCTTTTTACTCGGGAAAACCAGGCGCACCGACATGCTTCCTACCATGAGGCCAAGTAATCCTTAATGCATTATCGATTTTAATAAAATTATGAACTCTTTTAAACTAATTTGCAATTCCTTCTCTACAAACTGGTTTTCGACCAAGCCTACTTTTCAAATTAGATCAGTTAAACGGTTCCTAAATGTCCACTCACGCCGCGCAGCAGATACTCTTGTAACGGTCGTGTTAATGGTGGTTGCGACAGTACACAATGCGCATAAAGGCGATAGATACACTATAGCTGCTGCCCCGTGCGCTGGCAATCACACACGGCAGTAGAGCTTTGCTATTTGCATGAGGTTTGCAGATCAAGGAGCAACGAAGCATTGTGAGAAAATAAATTTTTCTATAGTCAGTCAGTCGGTTCAGTCAAACTTGTCACTAAAATGCCAACAGTACAGTATTGTTAGTACTCGCGTTGTTTGCAAGACGTGAGGCAAGTTATATTATTTTTCGTTTTTATGTATTGGCAAAACGTTTGAATATAATTTTTTTTATATCTATGTGTAGGTTTGATAAGGCTACTGTGGATTGATACAATATATGATTACATTTGAAGTGCGCTGCATGTCTATAATTTTTGAAATTCAGTAATCTACAGTATATTAATAACTTAATTCTTGCATTATGAAATAGAATTAAAATTGTAACACGTTATCCTATTCGTTTGAAATTGTACAAAATTGCGTATGTGTTCTAGGGTATCTATTGGGATATTCCAAAATATTATTTACACATTGTTAACGATTCTGAAAATTAGTTGTTAACAGATCAAATTCATCTATTTGAACTCTTAAAAATAAATGTATTTGTTTTTTATTATTTCTATGTTCATTTGTTCTATATTTTATTGATACACTCACAACAAATATATTTGTTTTGAGGCTTCGCCTGTAAAGTAAACATACAGTAAAGCAATGCCGGGCTTTTATTTCGCTAAAACGTATAATGCGAAAAAAATAAACCAGTATATTGTTGATAATCCATATGTTGCACTTCTGGCACTATGCATCTACTACTAGCACAGTCGTGGCACGTGTATAGGCGCTATAAACTGATCGATTTATTTTTTCCAAGTATAAAAAATCGATTTAGAATCCTACATCATTGATTTGATCTACTCCGCCATCCGGTGTTTTTCTTCTTTTTTTTTTACTCTCCACCCTCTTTCGCTCTCTTTCTCCATTTAAGAATCTGATGTTTCTGCCGGTTAAATTGGTTTTTAAAAAAGTGGGCTGACCATCTGTTGCCAGACAGTTCTTGCCTGACCTTTGACGCGCTCTGTAAATCCGGTTTGCCTCGCGGTTAAACTCGAGTTCGCGATGGAACATTCTCCTCGCTCGCTCTCTCTCTCATTCCTTCTCTCGTCCTACGAGCAATTGCGGGACCCCGCTCGAGATAGGGAAAAAAAATAGAAGAGCCGAGAAAGCGCTCTCGTGAGGCCGTTACACTCGTTTCCCTCTCTCAAGTCATTTGCTCGATGATCGATGCGCTGCAAATCTGGCCGATGAATTTTGCTCCCGGCGTCAGACATTGGAAGCCGCAAATTCATTTCTCTCGCGAATTGGGGTGTGTGCTCTTATGTTGTTTCCACCCCATCACAGGAGAATATAAATCTGTGTGCTACGGACAAGTTATCCGTCTTGAATCAACTAAGCCTCGAAAAACAATTTTCAATATTTAATAATAATATTAATATATTATTATAATATTTAATGAATAATAATAAAGATTCAAAAGTTAGTCGTCTAATCACATAAAAAAACCAATCACCTGATTCTTCAAAATGTATAATCTAGGAATATTTTTTTTATGCGAATACATTTTATTTGTTTTAGAAAATTTATTTCTCAAGTTTATCCCCAGTTATTAAGCTCCAACCATTTAATGTTTCGGACAAATTTTAATCAGTCACTTTACTTTATGTTGGCTTAAGGAAACCGTTCAGGTGTACTCTTAGCACTTATCATGCATCATCGAGCATGAGATAAAAATGATTGATCCATGACACTCATGATTGCTCAACTGCCTTGTTCAAAGTTTAAGCGCGAGTGCAAAATAAAATCACTATGATTCCGCAAATGTTAATGTGAATAAGAGTATGTGGTATTGCAACAAGAAAAAAACCGCGGAGATGACTGTAGATAAAACGACAGCCAAATAACATAACTGTTTCTAAATTTAATCTCTAATCGGGAGTCTCTATTCCCATGGTATGGCCTATTGCAATGTTAAACTCGGGTTTCGTTTTTCGCCTTAAAGTGACGCGGGACCGTACGAAGCCGGTACAAAGCCAATTTCTGGTTAGGAATGGAAATCTAGCCGCCCATATGACCATCCGTCTTCACCACTCCATTTCACTTCATCTCCATCCATTCATGCCTATTTTAACCCTTTCTCCACATCTTACATCCTACACCCCTTCCTCTATCCCTCACTTCCTGGCTCTGTCCCCATCCTCCCTTTTCTCCTCATAACCTCCCCCATCTCTTGCCTTCACCACATTTCCGTCTTCGTTTTGAGGCTCGTTAGCCTCGTCCAATATGCACGGCAAGACTTCTCGGCGCAACCCATTCTTAAAACGCGCTCATGCATTATTGCGCATTCGTCGCGTCGACGCCGCCGCCACCGTCGCCCTCACCTCCTCCTCGCCCCACCGCCACTATTTTCGCCTCGGCCAATTCTCCGCCATATATCCACAAACACAGCACATCGCTTTTCCTACTAGCCCACCCCTTTATCTTTTGCCCGTATAACGCATACTATCCTCCGTGACTGCTCTATTTTTCCGCTCCTCTTTTTGCTGCTGCCACCGAGCGCCATACTACGCGCACAGAAACGTCGTTTAAACGTTTCATGGTTTTGTGTTTCCTTCAAAGGAGAAGCCATAACTGAGCACAGAGACACCCCTCACATCCACACGCACATACATACATGCAACTACTGGAGGAGAGATGGTTTTTAACTATATAGCAGTTTGCCTTTTTTTGTGAGCCGTTGTCTGCCGGGCTTTTATGCGGTGTCAATGCCATCGTTATGCGGCAAAAACCAGAGGATAGATGTCCGACTGCGAAGAATGGAGCGAGAGGCTCGTTTATTTCTACTTTTATACGAGCGAGCACAATGCTCTGTAATTGTGAATATGGGGTGTTGTTGTGTAGCACACTCTGGTGGTGATGGTGGTGGTGGCAGTGGTAGTGGTGCTCTAGTGTGTTGGGGATGAGGGAGTAAACAACTGGTTTTTTGGATTTGCTGATTTTTGTTTGTCGTCGTTGTTGCCAGTTTCTTTCTCGTTTGTTGCGAGATTATTTTTGTGTTGCCTGGTAATTTCATTTGTATATTTCTATATAATGAGGTTTGGGAGCTACCGTCTTGCTTGTGCACGTATATCGAGTTAAGCTGAAGTGTATTCCGCATGTTGCTTTTGCGTGGCTTTTTGGATGTTAAGAATAATGTTTTTGACAAATTACTATTAAATTAATTGAGAACATGCGCCGAATATGGCCGAAGCGAAATACAAACTCACGTATATATAAAATAATTTTGCAGTGTATATATTGTAAGTTTAATGTTTTAAGGATAAAATATGTTCCCCATTATCTTAGTTAAATATGAAAAGTAGGCATTTGTTATCGCAGTTCTTGGGTGCTAGTAAAAAAAAAAACGTTTACTCCTATACAGAATAATTAATTATTAATAATAATCAGGCAGATTTTCAAAATAGTTATAATCAACGCGAATCAACCTCTGTACAGAGTCTGTACCAGTGCATGTAATATTTGACGTTAGTTGCCAAAGAAAAGTAAATAAAATATGTAATCGCCATTTTGAATCGCGAACAAAATTTAACAAGGAATAACAGAAAAGAAAAAGATAGTTGCTTTATCTAGAGAAAAAATGCTTAAGCAGCATTTTACTTTTTGATTCGAAGAACTTTTTCATTAAGAGTTTTGCTGACTCTTTCCATTTCTGGCCAGCAACTGAAATTGCTGATAACATTTTTATATTTCAGTCGAATGTATCCCGTATGTAGCACAGGTTTCATCGTTTTATTAACTGTAAAAAAAACCTGACTGTCGATGCAATTATCACAGTTATGCTTTCAGTTATGATCTCCTAGATTAGTGTTTCAACATTATTTTGCGGTTATCATTGCTCAAACATATTTATATACTGCACATGCATCTTATTATGTGCGAACTGGTGTTTAAGCAAACAGATATACATGTATGTAGAAACATAAAAATATGTAGGACAGCAATTTAAAATTTTATTATCATATTAATATTTTATAACATTATTTTGTCTGTCCAAACCTTCAGTGACGCTGACATTGCATAACGCTAAACTTCGATTTAATGATCAAAGCACGGAATTGAAACCATATTAATATTTCGTTTTGAAAGAGCATTTTCGCTGTTGAAAAAAAAAAAAGGTTTCTAGAACAAACATCTTTTGATATGCGATTTGTTCTGTATTTTAGTCGTTTAACTTGATCGTTTGATACGGATACATTTTATTTATTGGTTTTTGTATCTATCTTGAAGTCGGTAGCCACAGGCACCTGGTTTTCTCTTGTAAACGTTCGAGCGCTTGCTTTATTTATCTGTGCCGCATACAAGAGCTGCGTTTAAAATCGATCGCGACCAGCAGTTTTGTTATTAAATATTTAGGTTTTGCTATTCGGATAAATTGTGTTTGATGTTGAACTAGTGCAACAAATAGATAAGCACATTAGTGATAAGCACATTACGCGTATATACTGTACTGTACGAGAATATGGCTTTGTATATAAAAAAATCTGATGTTTGCTTTTGTGGAACCAGCTATAAAAATGATTGTGTAGAGAACAACAAAATTCGTTATTGACAGAAGTGGAGCCGATAAGTGGTTGGTCGATGGAAAAAGCCACATTAACCGTGCCCTATATCGTTTTTGTAACTTTAATAAAACAAATAGACTAGTTTAACTTTTGTTGGCTAAAGTTAGCTTGGGTCACCGTCACTCTTTTGTGACATAAGTGGAAGAGTAAGTGGAAGAGGGACAAATGGAAAACGCCTAAATTGATTTATGTCCTAAAAGTTCAAGTTAAAGCAATTTCATTGCTCGTGTCAAAATTTGAAGGCAAATCAAGTTACCATTGCAATCAATTTCCCGTGTTGCATTTGTTGTTTTTTGGCTGGTGTACGTCAAAGGCTATGTTGCCATAACCCGCCCAAATTCAAGTCGAAATCTTCGAAGTTTGGTCATTCACTTTTTTTTTTTTTTTTTAAAGTCACCGTAGCGCCTAGTGCACCACAGGACTACTGCACCCTCGTGTCTCTATGGAGATATGTGAGGGGCAGGGAAGGGCTGGGAAGGAGATTGGCAGCTGGTATAGCCAGAGTGCAGGATCCACCCCTGATTGTTGATTGTTGGCCTACTGCGGTTCGCATCTAAGATTTTTTTAAACTGTTGTGAGGTATTCTCAATGTTTTCCGTCCCAAAGTCTTTTTGGCAGCGACCTGGTAATTTCACCTAGATTTAAATGATTGGCATCATATGTTTGCGAAATTTTTCGTGATCATAAAGCTTTAATCAAATTATATTCATCTCTTTCAATCCATGTTTAAAATAAATGAAACAGCGTTTAAAATAAATGAAAGTTCATTTTTGTTATTTATTCGACATTCAGCACAGTGGGCTCCCGTATTTAAAATTTAATTTCACAATGTAATATCCAATATTGTGTTTGTGCTCGCTCTTCGCAGCGTTACCCCCAAACCACCAATTGATTAGCTACACCTTCATGGTGGTACATGTACTGTAGGTGCACATAGCGTGATAGGCCAGCAAATCATTTTATTTATTTGTGTGTCGCCCCTCATACGCGCTTCATTATCATGGTTGCCTAAAATAGAGTTTGCTACAATTTGCGGCCGGTCGATTCGCGCTGGTTTTCCCTTTCGCCCTGCCTGCCTGCCTGCCACCTGTACCCGGGCGACGTCGTAAATTATTTAGGTAATTGCGTTTTCGAAGCGCACTCATGTTTATTCATGTTCTACGTATATGGATTATATATTAGGAAGATTTTTTTTTCTGTACGCCGCTGATGCAAATGAGCCTTTCCGGAACGACAAGCTGTTATAAAGTAGCTGATGCGCTTGCATTAACAACTGTACACTGGTACGCACTATACACCTCTGTACATGTACTTTCAAAATGGGGTGTTATCAGACTTTTAAAACACTTTATCGTCTGCTTAATTAAGAATAATCTAAAAGAACATTCGTGTAAGTAATTGTTTTATCAATCATTTCTATTTTTAGCCTAATATTTTAATGGTTGAATAATGTTAGAATTGTTTCAAAATATTTAAGTTGAATCCAAATTAATTTAATTTATTGATTCATTTTATTTTTTTCATTAATAGTCAAATTCTCCTTCACGTCGTTAGTGAATATCAATACAGGAGATTATGTACCCCTCGTGTTGCTTATAAGAGATTTGATACCTCTCTGGTTGCTGTGGTACCCCAGGATCGAATAAAAGAGAGCCTGCGCCGGGAATCGATCCCGGGACCACCAGCACCGCAGTCAGTTGCAATACCCACTGGGCTAGACGGATCGTGCGAGTACGAAATTATTTTAATGGTGATTTGAAAATAGGATCAGAGGGAATATAAAAATTATATTAAAGAAAACCTGCAGAATTATATTTTAAAAACCTGCAGAAACCTGCAGAAAAATTCATTTCAAAGTAAAAAAATTATTCTGAAATATTTAAGGTGCATTTGCAATTTAAAGGTGATTTAGAAATATGCCCAGAGTGAATCATCACATACATGAATATTTTTTAACTGTTGCTGCTGTAAATAGTGGCAAAAATGGCACCTCTTTGACAGGTCATTTGATCCCCGTAATAAGCTCTTGGGCTGCTTGCAGGTCCATATTGCAATTGTAATAGATGAAGAAACCGCGAGATTACTTAACTGGTCTGTTTACCTTTTGTTGGATACAACAACACATGATTCTCTCACTTGCGTTGGCCATAACCATTCGTAGGAATCTGCGGAGGTTACCTGGTATTGTCGTTTCGAGTAGGGGGTCCGCCGCGGAGTTGTTGTTATGCAAGCTTTTTATTAATAAGTCAGAGTGGGTTGGAGGAAGAAGCGTTGGAGAGATGGGAGGGTCATTGCTCTCGGTTGCTCATCGGTGGGGAGGTGGAAGGAGGAGGGGGGGGGGCTGTGTTGGTGTACAAGATTGTGGCTCGACGGGGGCAAAATGGAGACGGGCGGTTGTTGGACGTCCGAAGGCCGGGAGGGCCGTCAGGGACATTCGAGGTGATTTTGCAAAGGGTGTGTGTTGTGTGTAATAAACAGCGTAGTCCCACCTGTCCCCTCGTTTCTTTTTTATATCTTCTGCATGGCATAATAATCAAAACCGGTTTTTCGCTTTTATATTTCGCCATCCGTGTTGGATTTTTGAAATTGTTTCAAAATTATTTTTAAAAAATTGGCTTATTTTCTTTATGCCACCGCATTGTTTTAAAACGTTAAAGCGTTTTCACAGCGTGGAGTTTACGTCACCGAGGCATTGCAGCTGCGCATTCAGGATTTTGTGCACACAAAATGGCGGAAACTTATATAGGATAATTACACTGCATAATGGAAATTAAATTTACAACGTTTTCGTATCTTTATAGACATCGTCCATTACAATGAAGCTGATTCGCGCCATTTTCGAAGGCCGCTCGGCGACGACGCCTTCTAGCGGCAGTGGCATCGTCCCCCGTGCGGATAACCGTGTCCGCTGGTGGCCGACCACGTCCGCGCCGCTCGACGGACTCCGCCATCACGACCCCGACAGCCCCGATCCGCAACCATTACGTCCCCGGTTTCTTGAAGAAGAGAAACGGACCCCCGTGACCGCCGACAGCCAACCGGAAGTGATAGCCGGTGACCCCAGCGGTGGCGCTCCCGACGACTATGACGTATGGTCCACCACCGCCGCCTTTCCTCCCGACGACGGCTGCCATTCGGATGCATCAGACCAGTGTGAACAGGCTACTGGAGTCCGACGCTCACGTCGTCTCCGCAGCCGTACCAGGCGACGCGTCCCCCAGCGTCACGTGACCTTCACCGTAACGGAGAGCCGTTACTCTGACGAGGCCGACGATCCGGAAACCGCCTCGCCGGATCAGGACCAGGACCACCAACGCCGGACCTGCGCCGGGGGCGGCAATCCTCTCCTGGAGACCATCAGCGCCATTGAAGACCTCCATCCGTCCGACGACGAATGCAGTGAGGTGGACGGCGGTGACGGTGTGTCCATCGCAGAGGACGATGACGTCACGCCCCCTGCCACCATCCCGGTCATCTCCAGTGACGGCGAACGCGATTCCACCGGGTACTCCAGTTCCAATTCCATGGACAGTGGCTACAAGAGCTCCTGTCCTGTACTGGCGGCGGGCGAATCGCCGTCCGACGAAGTGGCCCCCGGTGGCCAAGGGTTGCCCATCCCCCAATCACCCCCGCACCACTCTCTGTCTTACCCAACCAACGCGTTTCCAATTTCGCCCGGCGGCGAAGTGTCACCCCCCGGCAAGACAGTGTCTATGAATCGGTTGGATAACGGCTTCTATGACGTCAACCTCGATCACCTGATGTACCTACGGCAATCCCTTCTGGGCGGGTCCACCTCCAAGAAGTGCGCACTTCCGGTGGTTGCCGGGGACAGTGTTGGAACTGTTCCGGAACAGTTGTCTGAGGGTGCGCAGGAATTTGTACTGCGGTTGCCATCTGCTGGTGGTGGTGGTGTTGGCGTCACTAATGGTTACTTCGCGCCGCAGCCCTTGCCCAGGACCGTGGGCACGCTCAGGACTTCCGGTTCCAAAGCTGCTGGAACGCGGTGCTGTTCTTCGGATGGTATGGCGCAGTCTGGCGTGGTCGCCCCCTGCAACTGTCCGTGTTGTGGCCATCCGGCGGTGGGCGATGACGGGCATGACAATCCGGCCGAGTACTACGATCTGGAGAACGTGAATGAGTTTCCGTGCGCTTACGGAACAATGGTAGAAAACCGCTTCAACAATTCCTGCTTGGCTCGGGTGAAAAAGTTAAAAGGTGACTATAGAACTATAATTAATTTATCAGTATCAGTTGAATAGAATTGAATGTTTATGAGCACTAAAACACAAAATGTCGAGGTGCACATAAGGTAAATCACCGAACTGGAATGATGAAGATGAACGAGATTGCAATGGAATATGCAAAAATTTAAAAATTAAATTAAATTATAAAAAAATTAAATTAAATTAAAAAATTTAAAATTTAAAAAGCACGTTAATTTGAAGGACAAAATGTTATAGTTTCACTTCTTGAGATAAAATGGAAACCAAGAAATGAAACTATCACGTTTTGTCCTTTAAAAATATTCTCTTTGCAATCTCGTTCATCTATATCGTTTCGAGCACCTAGTCATTTCGTATTTTTTAGTGTTCATAAGCATGCAATTTTACCAGAAATGATTTCAAATGAACATTGGATTACCGTAGAGACATTTGCTAGTCTCTGCAGCACAGTTGAATAGAAGTTGCAAGAAACATTTAATCCATCTGATGATTACAATTACAAAACACACGAGTTTAACGAGTTAATTCTCTCAAACACCAGGCGACACCTGCTTCATTCGAATGTTGCTACTATAATGACGTCATAGCATGTGACCTTTGCGCCACAGAGGCATTGCAGCTGCGCATTTAGAATTTTGTACGCACAAAAATGGCAAAAACTATTTTATTTTATAGAATATGTTATTTAATTATTTTTTTAAATTATTATTGTTTAAAATGTATACGATAGCCGTTTAAAAAACATGAACTGCTGATTAAGATATTTAAATTCTGATATTTTCAATGCATTTAACACTTGATGTCAAATTCTACATTTATTTCTTGGCGCAAATTTCTGAATAGACATGAGTCTGAATAGAGATTATGTTGTTCTTGCGCTTATGTAAACTATCGCGCCTACGCAGAGGCCTTTGCACAATGGAGAATTTTACAAAAGCGTTCGACACTCGTTCAGTGAAAGCACACGCCGCTCGGGCAAGACAGCGACGACGAGGGCAATGCGAACAAGTTGAACTTGATTAGTCGTAAACGTGGGCCGCTTTATTTTCATGGTTACGCCCTTTTCATGTCCACAATCAGTGACATTTTTTTAAAAAATATGAAGTGTGTTTCCGGGCAATCGAAAATTAAGAAACATAAAAATTGATTCTTATTTGAATTTCAGAAGCTAATTAGCTTTTAGAAAAATATACATTATTTACATTATTTTAACGTAAAACTAAAAAAAAAAAATTGCACTATAAAGCCAGACATAGTCAGGAATCAGCATTGAAAAAAACATACT
This sequence comes from Melogona broelemanni, assembly GCA_033995665.1. NCBI lineage: Eukaryota > Metazoa > Arthropoda > Diplopoda > Chordeumatida > Chordeumatidae > Melogona > Melogona broelemanni. The sequence goes on along the minus strand of JAUJYS010001571.1, from coordinate 3,796 downwards.
CTTCATATTTAAGAGAGCAAACATTTAAAACCAGTATTTGCGAAAATACCTGCAAAATGGTTTCCTTTCTTTGGTACTCCGATTTTTACCTAAAATTAAACAAATTATTTTCTTACAATTATTTTGCTATTCACGTAGTCCCACTGTGTGAAGTTCTATGCCACAATTAATAATAAAATATCTGTAATATTTCCTATACAATATTTAGATATTGTTCAAAGCATTTATTAACAAATAATTACAGAAATTTATGGCTTGTGTGTTTCTTTCTATTTTTAACATGAAGTACCGAAGTACCGTTTAATAAAGGATGCGTCATTTAATAATTAATATTTATGAAATGATGCATCGTTTAAAAAATAGTGTTTATGAAATTTATCCACCATAAACACTATTTTTTAAATGACGCATCCTTTATTAAACGGTACTTCGGTACTTCTTCATCAGCAGTTTATTAAATGAGCCTGGTGTCGAAATTGATTGCCGTCCACCAATTACCACCAATTGACACTACCATTGACCTTCTCCAAATTCATATCTTGCAGAATCGACCATCAGAGGCCTGGATGCGGAAGTCCTCCATCATCAACACGCCAACCACTTTCACGCGCCATGCGGCAGTCCACCAACCGAACAACAATTTCCCCAACTCGCCACCACCACTACCACCACCACCACCTCCACCACTACCGCCATACCAACACCAACGGCGACTTCCGTCGGAGACTACCACCAGCAAGCCCCCATTTTCACCAACCACACGGCGGAGATGAACGCCGCTGCCGCCGCCAAACAGAGCCGCGACGAGCGTGCCCACGTCTCGGAAGTCACCAAATGCATCCTCAAGATCATCGACGACATCCAGCTCCAACAACAACACGCCATCAACGAGGCCTCCTCCTCAGGTCACAAACCGGAAGTCCAGAAAGGCCGTCATCACCTGCCGTCGTCCAACAGAAGCCACTCCAGCACTTCCACCTACGACAGCCGACGTCTTAGCGGAGCCGACTACCATGTGTACGAAGAGATTGCCTACGGTCTGACCAAGAACAATACCAACAACCCTCCGGCCAAGAGCGGCGCCACACTAACTCGACGGGTCGGACGATTAACCGGTGAAGTTCAATATGTGAACGTGCCACAACGCAAAGGTAGATCGAGGCTGGCGCCATCTGGTGTGTCGTCCACCAGACGTAGTCACGTGAGTGCCCAACCACCTCCGCTTCCGGCTCGGCCTAACGAGATCTTTGGGAACTCTTGCATCGTCACGTCCACATCTGCGTTGCAATCGGGATCGGCGGCTACTCTGCCGCGACCCCAGACCAAAGTGGACATCGGTCCAAAGATCACGGCATTGGTGCATCAAGCTGCCTGTCAGCAGCCGGCCACGATCGGTCGTCGTCAGGGAGAGGAAGTGGCGCGTCGGGGTGTCCGCTACAAGTCACGGAAGACCTCGATGGCGACCAGTTTTCCAATCGGCAAACCGCAGGTTGTGCTACAGTCGAAAGAGACCAATGACGATGATTACGGTTTCAAGTTGATCAAGACCATGACGTAGGTCTGATTCGGCTCTGACAGCCACTAATGAAATCCACCCCTCCCCCTCCCTGCTCTGATAGTCATCAATGACCTCGTGGAACTTTTGGAGTACTCCGATGTGGTTGGGCTAACGTTCATGGATAAAAGTGAAATTACAATGACTTTCAATGACCTCAAAAAATGTTGGCAGATGTTCTTGCCAATGTACGGATTTGAAAAACTCATTTTGATCTGGACATTTGAGTAATATGTGGATTTTCTTTTGACTCTTTTTGACTGCATAATACATCAAAATCTGAGATATGTTCCAATTGCCGCCATCTTTTTTATTATTACTGGAAAAAATGTAAATTGATCAAAATCGGCATATTTCATTTCTCTGCATAGACAGCTATTTGAGAAGGATCTATCCTTCATATTATACACACTGCCTACTACGCACGTACGGTAATGATCTCGCTCGACTTTTGACAAAAGAAAAAGTCAACCCAGGACTAAAATTTGATATCTGACAAGATTTAAATTGTATAATATCGTTTTTCAGGTGTGTGCTATAAAATATAAATGCAATTACATACTTCTGTTTGTATAAAAAAAATGAGTAATGCTCAGTTATGTAAAAGTATCACGTTTGTGAAAATAAATATTTCTCTTTTAAGTTGGAAAGTCGAAATGGTGAAATTTTCTTACTATTCTTTCCGTTTTTTACTTGTGTAACTTGTCTAACAATGTCGTATGACCTTCAACCAGGCGCAATTTACGTCACAGTCGTCTCTTGTTCGCAGTCTTGTTTGAAAAGTACGCGAAATGTTTTTTTCTCGGTTTCCGCCATAAAAAAATCGACTAAAAAAAATCCTAAGCCTCACTTAACAAACGCTAGTGGCAGCCTCTGAGGAAGACTAGCACCCATCTTATGGACGAAAATGCAAACATGGAATCAGGAGTGTCCGAAACATTTAATAAGTACCTACTTGCCAATGAAAATTTTAATCATTAAAAATATAAATGATATCGGAGCCGTTGTGTTGTAATCATTAAATAGTAGTAGTTTTTTTCTTGACCAGAGTTGCCGTTTCCATTTTCTCTCTGGTCGAGAAAAAAACTACTACTATTTAATGAAAATTTTAATGTGATATCGTATAAAGTCGTACGATATTGACAATATTTCGTAATTAAGATTAATGCCTGAAACTTTATGAAATTTTGAGCAAGTTTTGAGATCTACAGTAGAAGTTGTGATCCTTAGCTCAGAAATTTTGATTAAAAATATCTCATTGTCGTTGACGACAGAACCTTTTGACAATAAAAACTCCTACGTTAGTTTATTAATTAACGTGTTCAATTTATTGACGTAATATTGATTTTATATTCGAAGTAAATGACAAAAACTTTTAATATTACAACATCTTTTCGAACAGTTCTGGATATTTTACCTACTCCAAACTTGGGACGTTCTATTTGTTAATGTACTTCGTGATAATAACAACAACCCTAGTCCACCATTTTCATTTCACTTTTTTTTGTGAGTTTCTTTTTCCTCTGTATCCTCAACTCACCTACACGATTCTCCCACCCCACACCATTTGCTGGTCTGCAAGGATGCATTCCTCACTTTTTAATGCGCAACGCGGAATGCCACATCATTAACGAGGGACACGCTCTTATACCCGGTCCAAACATCAGTGCTCACAAATACCACGTTGCCATCCACATTTTAAACTTTTTTTTTCTTTTTTTTTTCTTCTTCGGGTCCTCTTTTCACCGGGCCTCCACCTGCCATTCCGTTTCGCTACTTTTGCATCGGGATAGCAAAAAGAAATGCCTGTTGAGTGCAGGACGTTTGTTTTACGATTTTGTTCTTGTCATGTTGATGCTTATTTTTATAGCTATATGCGCAAATAGTTTGGACATTTTCACGCGCCACCATGTAAACATGATCCTCCTTATAAGCACTCTTCCAGAAAAGTGAATATAGTTTGGGCTTTACTTTGGAAATTGTTGAGCTATCATGTCCATGATTGTTCGTTTGGCAAAATTGTTGCCTCAACAGTATAATGAAAGTGTTCTTCTGTTACTTCCCACTTGACGGTAAATATTTGAAAACCTATAATTAAGCTAATGTAAATGAATATTTAACTAATATTACAATCATTTGGATCCGCAATTTAAGGTACATCATTTATAAAGTGTTCTTAGGAGCCGTGTGGATGAAACTTATAGAAATAAAGGATCCTTGACCAGGGATGGAAACGGCAAC
>JAUJYS010001570.1:0-16990 GCA_033995665.1 Melogona broelemanni | reverse complement strand
TGGCTTGTGGTACCGCGCGGGGGAAGGCAATGGCAAACCACCTCCGTATTCTGCCAAGAAAAACACAGGTGTCGGGGGATCGAGGGTCGGGGTCCAGATACTACACGCTGCTGTTAAAACCAGTCCCAGGCAACTAATGAACAAGGCAACTAGTCAACTGAACAAAAACCTTGACACAATCCGTAAATTGGAATATGGTAATTTCGTTTTCTTATAAACTGAAATCAGTGTTGATTACATGCGTTTCGTCAGTTTCCCCAAACGACATTAATTTAAATTTTTTACACTTGTGAAAATTAGCTTACACATTTAATTTCTATATTTGAATTATTTTCCGAATAAATCTGTCAAACACATTATTATATTGCTTTTCTCGATCTGAGAAAAAAAAAAAATTATTCTTGAACTAAGAAACGAAACGTCTTATTAAAATTACCCCGTAGTCCTTGCTTAAAAATTACGAATTAAAACTTTCTCTCCTATTGTATTTTTCTTGCTTTGTTCACATTTTATAGACATAGCTTGGCAAGCGTAAACTGCAATTTTGCTCTAAAAAACAACTTCAAATGTTGATTCCACTCACTAGATGTCCTGTATGTGACCTCGATTATGTCTACTAAGTCAAACTGGCTATTCATAAATTACAAAGAAAGAAGAAAACCAAATATCTGTTAATTTCCCGCAGGCAGAAAAAAATTAGCAGAAAAAATGAAATTTTGAATTAAATTACTGTTAGCAGATGGCGGTAATTCCGTGCACTGTTTAATGAAAAAGTTCAAAGTTCAAATACAACTTAGCATTACTCGCTCTAAGCACGTAGCCCACGAAGGGTAATTCATTAATGCACTTGTACATGTATAAAAATTCGTGTCCCAATAATTAAAATGCTTGTTTCAATTCCGAACACGTCTCCGGTGACTTACAAGGTTACCAATAGAAGAATGAAATATTTGTCGAATCGATACGCCACACATCTCATAACTGGTGTGAATTGACTGACACATATGTGATTATTCAAAAAAGATATGGTAAACTCCACATTGAATATTAAAATTAACAGGGCTATTAATTTTATTTCAATCATTGCATTATTAAACTACCATTGTGTTGATGGATATACATATATTTTTTTATTACCAAATTATTATATATGTATATATGTATTATTATATACGTAGTAGCAATATTATTTTGTAGACCACGTTGCGCCAATAACTTTGAAATTATTTCGCAACATTGTATCAACTGGTTAGTGCGCCCCTGGTTTTGTGGTTAGTGTGTGCCCAGCTTTTCCGTAATGAAGTCAACCATCTAAACCTGTTCACCGACAAAATAATAATTCATAAAATGCAATTTCATTAAATTTGACCTAAACCACCTAGATAGTCACGTCAGTCACTTATTATACCATCGGGTAGGATTTTTAATTTTATCACCTTGTAGTCATAACCATGAACCGAACGATCGGCTCTAAAATTCGAGCAATAAATTGTGAATTTGAATCGTAAATCTTAAAATGGCGTCCACCGGGAAATCATTAAGGAGTATATACAGTATATCCGCTAATTAGGTATGCTCGGTTATGCACGAATCATGCGCAGAAAGTCAAGCACGGAAGCAACCTCCCACTCCCCCTCCCGAAAAAAAAGCCTTCAATTTATTACCGAGTTTTGCCCGCAACAGAACTTAATTAAACCGGTGCGCGTTTCCACGTTTATAATTTACTGTTTAAAAGAGTTAAAAGTGTGCCCAAGGTTGATGTAATTACATTCGGTATAGTGCGCAATACCCTTGTATTACCGCCATGTGAGGAAAAAAAGTAATAGTGCGAGACCGATTACCGAGTATGTTAATGTAATGAATGACTCATTCTGGTCGTGGTGGAAAAGGAACAAGGTGTCTTGGCGAATCTGAAGAAATACTTTCGCCTGTCGTGCGGCGATCACGATTTCGATTTCCGGCTCGGGTTCATTCCCGGTTCATTACTTTTTGAGGGATGTAATACTATTGGTATAATTTTGTTACGTCAAATGTATGCACAGAAAGTGAAAAAAATACTGAATTGTGCGCGTAAGATGATAAACGAGCAAAAACTACGTCATTACTTTTTACACGCGGCAAGTGTGCAACTTTGGCCCGAGACCAAGGGCTGCGTTTACCATTCGGGGCCAATTATACATTTTTGAAAGGTCATTGCGGGCCTCTATACTACCCTAACCTCACCGGAGCTCGTAGATCTTCATACCGTCGGATGGAAAACTAGCTATGAACGGAGAAAGCAGCAGGCAGATTTTCATGATATGTGGCAGTATGTCTGAGCGTAAGCTGTTAAGGAAATGCCCTGTGGCCAATCCCCGCTGATTGCGTGTTGAGACGGTGATCACTAGCTGATCAGTAGACAGCGCGCTGCCACTTTCTTGTGGATGTATGAACGCCGAGATTGCTCTCCGGCTGTATTCGCCAAATGTATAATCATAGAGGACTGGGCCCGTTCGACAAACGGGAGGAATGTTAAGTGCCAAAATGTCTGCAGGAAAATGTTTTTTCATTACGCCTTCAAGCATTTAAATGAACAACTAAATGATGCAATATATCGTTATAACGCTGCTGGAACATTTATTTCATTAAAGTAATTTTGAAAATTAAAAAAAACTGACATTTTGGCCGTGTCACAAGGGGTACAAAATATTCTAGAGATATAAACAGGGAATTTTTACGATCCGTCTAGCTTATTTGTATGGCAACTGCTGAGCGGGAGGTCCCGGGTTCGACTCTCGCCGCAGGCTCTTGTTTATTCGATCCTGGGGTACAGGTGAAAATGTGCCCTTCACATATTGTCACAGTAACACGAAGAATACAGAATCTCCTGCAGAGATATATTTACTATAATCTGTTTTTCCATTAAAATTATGAATGTCGTTGAGTTGACAATATACTCAATCTGATTGCTATTTAAAATGAAAGTGACAAGAACCTTACAGTTTGATCGAGTATAAAATGCTTTGTAGCCAAATCCGCCAGTTATAGTTGCTGGCTTCAACGCCGGCCAAAGTCTCTCAAACATTAATAATATTGCGTCTATTTTTGTGTGCCACGTTCAAGAGGGCACCGAAATATGATAGCAGTCCATAGTTTCAAACTGACGGTGCGCCGAAACCTGTTATTTATTTTCTAATAAAAATTGAAAGTGCGATTGCGTTCTAGATGCCTGGCAAACTGTTTAAAAAACGTTTACATGCATCCGAAGGTCTAATTATAGGTAAACGGGATATCTTTTTTTTTTTGGAGGACTAGTAATGTTGGTCTGCTTGGGGAGAAAGAGGAGTATTGCCCTGATGGTGCAGCAGCGCCCCCATTGACTGCAACCGTTTTGGTCATCCCCTCTCTCTCCACCAGCAAGCGATCCACGCCGTAAGCGATGCATGCTGAAAGATATTTTTCCAATGTATATTAATCGCCATACCCCTGCACCGCTCTATAAATTATTTTTTATTAACATGGATGTTAAAGACTTGCAGCCACGTTTTGACGCTTCTGGCCACAGGCCATTTTCTCCTTGCCTTGCCAAGCGAGGAGGAGGTGGAAAAGGGGGTGGGGTGAAAATTCAATCAAGAGCAGGCTGAACTGTCAATTTTGTTGTTCACCTGAATGTTATTTTTTTTTTAATCTTCGGTGAAATAGCGAGCGCGTTTGGGTGCATCTATTGCACCCTGAAGGCAGAATGGTTTCAACGGGCTGCATTTTTCCCCGTTGAGACTGCCGCAGCTGATTGGCACCGTCTGACAACGTTGTACTAAACGTGCAAGGGCATTTTTGCGCTTAGATATTCACTCTTATTTGCTCACATATTTGGTTACACGGTTTAGATGGAATTCAACATTAATTGTTCGTGTTTAATGTCTATGACACAAAGTTTCTCTATTATTAACCAATGTGTTCAGAAACAGAGCTGGGTTCGTTCCTTTCGAAAAGTAACCAGTCCCAGCTCCCGTTCCTCCGATGAGAAAAGAACCAGTTTTCCTTCCAGTTCCTTCAAAAATTAAAAGGAACTTAGGCATTCCTAAGTTCTTCAAATAAAGAACCAGGTCCTAGGAACGGAACTTTTCTGTTTCGTTCCAACCCAACACTGTTCAAAATGAAACCATACTTAGGTGTGATGATTCTTGAGCAGCGAAATGAGACAAGACACACTAAAATGCGAATTTAAGCAGCTAAGCCCTGGCAGGCTACTGTAGTGTAGTCAACATGATCGCGATTGGTGTTTCTCATTATATTCATGCGTAATACCTATTATTTGTAATCTGATTTCACCTGTCGTTGATCGTGAATAAAAAAAAAATCAGTGTCTGCAGTGGCTTTCCAGTGCGGAGCGTGGCAGTAACTTAGAGGGGCTGCTGCCCGCCCCCTCAATTGGGTTTAGCGAACACATTTGTCAATTCGTTTTATAAATAAACAGCTACGAATGTTCATCGGACAGCTACGAATGTACATTTTTTTATATACTTCAATTCGTTTTATGTTTTTTTTTTTGGAATATGTTTGAGTCAAGACAAAAGCATCTTCTTTGACAATATTATTTAAAGGACAATGTCGTCGAAACTAGTTTCTGTTGTTTTACGCACGTCATTCTTTATAGTGTGAATTGTGGTCTAACCACTGTAGTTGATGACCATGTTTGTTGCTCGAACAGCTACGTGTGTAAAAATGCGAGTGCTGTTTCCACACTTATCAGAGAACTATAATTAGGATAACTGGTAGGCATCTAGCTTCACTAAGCATTGGGGATTTCCGCATAAACATATTGGGTACCAGTAGCGATTTGTTTCTAGCAATAATGTGGTCAAAGCGTTCGACCGCGTGGTTTCGATTATACACGTTGTTTCAAACGTGTCTACGTTCCATTGTTTCAAACAAAACATTGATAGAAAAAAAGTTGATAGAAAAAAGTCAAAAAATCTATATAGCACCTTTCTAAAATAAAGTCTACATTTTATTGAAGTATGAATGATATTGTAGTCGTGACGATAAGTATTAAATTTAAATGGAATATTTAAAAAACAGTTGCATGATTAATTCAGTAATCTTAATTACAGGGTTTATCTCACCTGGAAAGTTAGAAGAAGTCTTGTACCAAGACTAATCTACCGCAAATTTCTACCAGATATAGATTAAGTAATTCTATATTTAGTACCAGTGTTTAGAAGTGCCCCACATTTAAATGAAATTATCGAATATAGATTGTACTTTCCCTGTACAGCAGCTCTATAGGTTCAACCTTGTTCGTTAGTCCAACACTTGCACTTGCATCAATGAAAACCAAACCAACAACCTTAACCAAAGCCAATCACATTAAGTGCATTTTTTTTCCTGGGCTTAGTTAATAGTCCTGAGTAAAAACTTGTTTAACGCCGAGGGTGCATGTTGATATGTGCCTAATCAGCGGCCGGGCGGTGATCAAAACGTAGCCCGATATTTCCACCATGTATATAATGATGCAACAAAGTCATTCAGATGTGTAGAAAATGACGCCTAAAGTGTTGGTCGGCAAAGCAAATTGAAACGATAACCACCGAACGAGCTCTTCCTCGTATTAACGCTATCAGCCGGACAATAACATATAAAAGTCCATTATTCACACTTAAGGCGAAACGGCATTTCGATTGATACCTGTCGAACCCGGTCGAATGCTTTTAAATCCTCCCGAATGGCCAATCAACGTTATCGGATAAAAATGTAGTTGTCGGGCTACACAGTTTAATAGGACGGCGTCAACAAAATCAGCTACACATATCGCGGAGAGACAATCTCATTTTGCGAATGTATTAACCACTGGCTATAACGAATACGTGGTTCAATATAACAAGCGGAAACATAAATAGTGCCGGCCGCAGATACGACATAAGCTGGGATATCCAACCATGTATGGTGCACAAACAAAACGTTTTCTAAAAGTTCAATCAAGGTTGTGAAGCTCGGCTGTTAAATTGGCGCCTTGATTTTTTAAGATAACTAGGAAATCTGGATTTTCCTATTATTTATCTGTCTTCGAAACTAACCTTGTTTTAAGGGACAAATGGGTAGCACTTAATGATTTTAAAGATTTCTGTTTATTGCTGTCCAGTTTTAATGCAAATTGGTTGTTTCATTTTACGTTCTGAATTTGATGAATTCCTGATTCAATTTTTTATGGCTGATTTTTAACTGATTTTGCTCCTTTCAAGGTTTTTTTCTATCACAATACAATCATAAACTTTACTGTAAATTAATATGTTAGGGTGTAAACTTACATAAGTACAGTAAAACGTACCTAATAGCTTAAGTAATAAATGAGATATTCTTAAGTTACCAAGTTGTTTGCAAATTTTATTGGCACTTAAAACTCGCCCAAATGAAATAGAAAAGTTGTCTCATTTTAAAGAATGAAGTCAATCTATTAGTGACATTTCAGGAAATGCCATTTCTGGAAATGCCTTCGACAAAAGTAATTGGCAAACGAATTTCTTGTCAACATCTCTGGGTGCACCCAGTCAAATGACCATCCGGGTCAGAGGGTCAAAGTGACCCATAAAGGCCAGCAGGCACTCGGATTAACGCCTATAACCGGTGAACAAGCTTAAATGAAATGGGAGGAAAATTCTTTAATTGCCATTCTTAAACACTGTCGTTATTAATCCCAACTTGTTTGTTCACGACATTAAAGTGCGAATGGGGCTTGTCTTCCAACACGATTAGGTGACGGATTTTTTTGTTCGCGCCAATGGTGGCAGGGTAACATGTCTACAACCAACAGGAGACGCTTGTAATGTCATATTTAGCTTCAATCACCTTGGCGACCGGATTTTTGCTTCTTCCGAATTGAATATCATCCTATGACCCGAGTCCTAATAGAGTTTGTCTCGTAACACATTCCTGCAGTGCCTTCATCCGAAACAATATTCTGATTATTCTATGGCAATTGACCTTCGGTGGTCAATAGATAAAATTCTGAGAATTTGCTTTGTTTTTGGAGTTCTGTGTCAATTTCTGTACATTATTTTATTGGACATAATTAGTTTCCAGAAACCAAAATCAAATGATCTGTATTTGTTAAAAAAATAGAAACATTTATGCCAGATAGAATCCCATTTTAATTTAACTATTTATTATTTACTTTTAAACTTTTATTATTAACGTTTTCTTTACTTATTATTTTTTTAAACTAAAAATTGGTTTAAAAATTGGCAATTACTGCCATCAAACAGTAACTTGAACTTTCAACGCTAGGCAGCGCTGAGATCGGCCTATACAACCATTAATTATAGGCATTGCCGAAAACGCCATTCTTGATAATTAAAATACAATACTTCCTGCATTTCATTCTCGAACCAAGTGCGTGTGTTATTTGCGCATAGATCTTGTAGGAGGAGCTCAGGAATATAAATCGGGAAATCGTATCGGTAGCCGGCCATCAGCGGCCGCTAAATATAGTTAAAAGCTTTGGCCGCACATCTATTACTTCTGAGGACGTTTCAAAAGTTTTGACGTAGGAGGACACACTCGCCATCATTGTTATGGTTATGGGCATGCCGCGCGATCGCGGGGGATAATCAGAGGTCAGAGACATTTAACGTTTTCTTGTTTTCTTTTTCTTTTGCTGGCGACACTTTCGGGTCAATAATCTGTTTTCCCGTTCCTGCCTCTCTACCTCTCTTTTTTTTTTTTTTTTTTTTTTTTTTTTTTTTTCAGGAATAAACAATGAAACTAATGGACACATTGGAACTAAATTCTTAGAATTCCCTGCAGGAAAATGCATTTACCTATAAATATTCGAACGCGTTTGTCTTGTTCAGATAAATTCCGTAGCCTTTTTCTATTTTAGCGCTCGAATGGTCAAGAAAAATTAATAGCTTGAAATCAATTCAGTTTTTTTTTTTATTTTTAATTTCAATAGAGCTAGGCTTTTTTCCTCTAGGGAATTTTAGATTTTTATCCTGTGAAATCAAAAAGTTCTAAATCTACAACTGCTTTGATTTAATTAAAGATATGGTGATTACGCTCTTTTTATTCTGCGGATTGGTTATCCTTTGTATGCATTATAAATATTTTTTACAATTCTTAGTTCGAATAGTTATTATTTAGATTTGGACGTGTGGCTCATTGGTGTTCTGGCTGCACATGATTTGCGTAATTTATTCCAGTCGCAAAACTATGTACTGCCGTTTAGATTTTGAATTTTTAATCCTGTAAAATAAAAAAACGACTATGTACATTAATTTCTAAGTTATTTATATTGATTTAAAAATATTGTGATGACCCAATTTTTATTCTGCAGATAGTTTATCATTTGCATGCAATATAAATAATTTTACATTTTTAATTGGAATTGTTATTATTTGTATTTTTCTTATGCATTGTATACAATCACCCTTTTTACATTTTAAAACTGTTTTCTGTAGCTAACCCGAGGCACCTCAAAAATCAAAAATTAATCAATCAGGAATGGAATTTCCTACTGACCTAAATTCGACTACTATTGAAGCGGTTATCAAAAATTTGATAAATCATCTTGAATGGCGTCTCGGTTCTGTTTGCCTCTTGTTCCTTATTCGAATGGAAGAATTATTAATTTTTACCGTTACTATTGTTTTAGCCACACACATTGTTGCCGCTAGTCAGCTGCGCCGTTGTTTTCGTTTTGAAAGAAAAAGGCAATTATAAATCGGTTGAGAAACGAGAAAAGATCGAGAAAAGAAACGTCAATAGACCGGAAGACTTGCATATTCTTTGGTCAGTAATGTAGGTGCGCGTAGCCGTTGTTTTCTTATCAGATCGCTTAATCATTGCCTAATGAACTGTAACATTGTTATTGTCGAGTAACTGCACATGCAGATGCTTTTTGTTTATTCAACATTTTTGAACGAAAGAGGTGAGCGCTGTTTGTTCATGCTCTGTCATTATGACGTAGCATTTAATATCGCACAAGTCCTTCATCATCTATGATATAAGTTGCAGTTTGGTGTTGCGTAGCAGCTGCTCTGCTGTGGATGCACCGTTCAGACAAAACATTTATTATTAATGGAAAAACTAAAATATTATATTCTGCTAAAGTAACTTTCTCGATTTTAATAAAAATTAATAATTTTTTTTCAGGTTAATTCCATGAAAGATTTATCAAACAAATACTGTATTAAAAATAAAGGCAGAAATTGAGATGAAGTTGTAATTTAATATAAAGAAAATTTTTGAAATTCATATTGCCAAAATATTTCGTGTTTATATTTTTAATTTTTCACTTCAATTAACTTCTATTTATCACTGAAACATTTCAATTTAGCTTTTTTGGAAAATTTATCGGGCGTACTTATTTTTAATTTCCTTATTTGGCTCATATTGGCGCGCTCATGAAAATTATTAACCGTGGGTGGAATTTCTACTGTAAGTAATCGATTACTGTAGTCAATTTTTCTGAATGGTGTTGCTTATTTTGAGCTAATTGTTTTAATATAGGCCTACACTTGTTGATAATTTTAAAAATTGCACATTGGATTGGCGGGACTATTCTGTCCTATCAAATCCGCAATCCAATTTCTGTAACCAATATCGAAGATAGTCGAAGTTACACAGAATGAATGGCATATTCAATTGACTCGTATATAAGAATTCAGTCACAAAAACATTCGATTAAAGTTACGATGGCCGTTCAAAACTATTCGAACGTGTTGGGGCTAAATAGCTATTCAATAATCGATCCGTGTGTATGTATTAAACAATCCCATTATCGACCAATTTCAAAAGTTAAAAATGCAACCCCTATCAAACGTTGTGATATAGCGTTGTATAGATTACAGGTATACGATCGTATCCGACGCATACATTGACTATCAGTAAAATCAAAATCGTGCCGTCAACCCTTTATAAAAATTGAAATGAATGTGCGGCGGAGGTTTGATTTGTTTAATCGAGCGGTACGTGAGCCATGGGGAGGAAAAAATGTCCATCGGGTTGGGAGGGTTTTCTGTTGGTATTTTGATGCTCATTCAAATCGCCGTCTATCCACGCGCGAGTTTCGTTTGTAATCCAGTGTACAAATATAATCGTGCTTTATTTTTTCTTGTTGAGCGCGCATCGTCGATTTAGCGTGCTGCGGTGACTATACACTGCTGGTCATATTTGGTGACTCAGAACACCTTTCCTTTGGCATTACCTTTCTTCAAAGTGGCGTGCATAAAGAAATAACTAATGAAATTACTTGGAACTTTAACAGTACATTTGGTCATTCGTTATTCACGTTTAAAAAATGTTTTATTGTAAAAGGATTTACTGTTTTTTTTTTTTTAAATAATTATTTGGTTTTAAAATCACAGGCATAACTCTCCGTAATATACGTGTGTGGCGACACCTTCCAAATTCTAAAACTAGTTTTTATTTATTGTAACCCAAATTTGAATATCGTTTCGAGAATTTTGCGCGGCACATCGATCATGACCAATTAAAAATTGAAGATAATTTAGGCTATATTAAATATATTGGTTTTATATTAAAAATGCGAAAATAAATTTATGTTTAATGCTTCCTTGAAGCACTTTCTTAACTACTGTTGCGGTACATGACATTAATAAATTGAAAAGACTACGAAGTGTCCTGAGTCACCTATTGTGACCATGCACTGTAGATTCGTACATGCGCTTAAATAACCTAAATAGCTGACTATAAGGCGTCCGGCCATTGAAGACGCGTGAAAGGAACTGAGTTACGTGTGGCGTTAACACGTTCTGTATCTTGTTGATTAGTGGCTGATATTATATTCTGCGCCATCGCGTCTATTTGGTGCGCATGCCATTGAGCCCTCTTGTTGGATAGACACGCATTCAAGAGAGTGAAAGAAGTATACTTACGTATTATGCGTGTGCTTTTGAGATCCAGCGTTTTCCCTTCATATATGTTCACTCGGAAATTCCTGGCATGCCTAGAAAAAAAACTTAGCCACGCTGCCTTCTTTCTTTGTATAATATTTTTATTTTAATACTGCATATCGATTCAATTTACTCGGTCTTACATCATTACATTCAGTATACTGTAGAAAATGCATAGATAGTTGTGGGGTCTTACCAACCCAACGTTGTTTTATCTTCGATGCGCCCCGAGCTGGTACAATCGATGTTAAGGCCCATGCTTGTGGTCGGTTGTGTTTTATATTATTAATTGGACATACGAGTATATTTGTTAATACTTGTACTTCTCGTTTTGTTGAGGACTTGAGGGACATGCCTGCAATCGTTTGTCTTTATGTTTTTCTTCTTGTCTTTATGTTTTCCATTACCAGAATTTTGACTTATTAGAGATGATGTCTATCCATGATTGTATTGGCTCGCCATTATATTGATGAAGTCCCTTTTAAGATGCCCAGGCTGCGGCGAAGCCGATCGGTTCGGACTAGACGATTACGCCATTCAGCATTTAATCCACTGTATATTTTTTTGTGACGCGAGATCTTGTTCAAATAATATACACCGATATATAACGTTATGCTTCACAATTTTGTACAAATAGTTTTTTTAATCTGCACAATAAAACCAGTGTTGCTATTCAAAAAAGTTGCCGTTCTCTCATCCTTGTGGTCATGGATGGACATCATCTTTAATACGTTACGAATAACGGCAACATCCATGATCTCGTACATCACTTCGCACGGTTCAGCGAAATTCGCGTAATAACGAGAAATTCAACTTTCGTTTTACAACCTTCATTTTATCTTCGATGAACACTTTCTCCCGTTCATTGTAGGATGTATATTCTACATTGACATTGATTTTACGAATAACGGCTCCTAAGAAAAACCTAAGAACACTCTACTAGCATTTGAACTGCCCATCGCATTTTGTTAATTTCTAATTGATAAACGTATTTAATACATATTAAATATGTTTATTAAATATGCTAATTATACAGTACAAGCGCACTGCAATGAGCTGTAATAAGTTATTATCTGCTAAATTTATTGGCGTACGTAGACGAAAGTTAAATACACAATTTCGTTTCGGTTTTAAAGACGATTTAAATGAAAGTTTTTACTGCCAAAACGGTGAATTAGTAGTGGCTTATATAATGCAATGGGTTATAATTTATTTTAGCTGCGTCAATTCAGTGACCAGTATTGGGTTCATTCAAGGAACACGCTTGCGGAATAATATCGCTAGTGCCTCTTTAAAAAAAATAGCTGGTTGTGTATTTTTCCCAACTTCAAAGGACGTGTCCCATTGAACCAGTGTACATTTCCCCCTTGCCAAGTCTCTCTATTGGCTTATTGATATGTGAAGTTGTCCGTGCCCATAGCTCCAGTTACGCGAATGCGACACACGTATTATGTCCACAGAGGCCAATGGCTTTCGCTTAACCTCACGCACAAAAGCAGATAATACGTGCTGCTCATTGCTCATTGGGGAAACTGCTCCCGACTTGTACGGCGCTTATCCCGGATTCAGATAGACCGAATCCCCGAACTAATACGTAATCGAATCACAACCGATTTTTAAAAATTTTATTTGATTTTTTTTTTTCAAATTTTTAAGCACATTCACATTTCGAGTAGAGAAATTAAATGCTGGTGCATTTATTTTCTGAACTGGAAATGTGAACGTTCTATTAGTTTCTGTTAGTTTTTTAATAAATCTTATATCGATTTTTATTATCTTATTAATTGTACATTATATCTGCATCAGATATAATTAAGAATTTTCAACTTGGTTAATATAAAATTTAATCAAAATGATATTTTAATAAAAATCACCGTAGCGCCTAATGCACTACAGGATTACTGCACCCTCATGTCTATGGAGATGTGCGAGGGGCAGGGAAGGGAAGGGGGATGCAGCTGGAATAGCCAGACTGCAGGATCCACCCCAGAGCTCTGGACTCCCTAATAGAAGCTCGATATACAGAGTGTATTGTTGGAGTACTACTGCAAACGAAGTACGCTGAAACATAATTAGCAATTTTGTTAAGAAAACTGGTTCAATATTTACCAGACAATTCGATTTTTCTGTATATTTAGATATTTTTGGTCAAATACCGCATTCCATGTGACCTCTGACTAGGCGTCGTACCTGACGGTAATAGCGTGCTCGCAACCAATTTCCAATGCACAATTACTCCCCCTCCATCCCCTTCACCCAACACGTGACGCCATCTCTCGTTTTTATCCCCATTTTCATTTTTTCGCCTGTTCACACGGGAAGGGGGAGAGCGTGCTCTTTTTGTCGTATACCGGTCGCTCAGTTTATCGTCGTTCCCTCCTCCAGCCCCTCCCCCCTGTGAACATCCCACCTCATCGAGGGGGTGCCGCCTCATGCAGTGTTGAACAAATAATGGCGCGAAAAATAATTTGGTGACACGATATTGAATCAACTCGACACTCTAATAGTCCGTCCGTCCCCCATCCCCCTTTACCTCTCTCTCTCTACGCTCATTCACCGCTGTTTGTAAAGCGCACCTCCCCTCCCCTTCCTCTCCACCACCCCCCTATTCAAGCTATTGTGTATGGACTGGTGTTCTCGCTCGGGTTAGTCAATACAATATGGCGCGCCGGCGCTCATGATTTGTGTTGGTTATTCAAGGAGGCTTATATGGACTTTGCGTGTGTTATAGCATTAAATTGACTGGAGCATTTGTGTGTGTGTGTGTGTGTGTGTGCTTCATGTCGGGGCCACCGAGCTCCATTCGAGTGGCAGCGATGGTGTGGTGTGCGCGCCACCCTACGGTAACGTTAACAAAACGTTTATGTTTTACATGGACTTGGATCAGATAGGAGCGCAGTATTGCCTAGAAAACTCAGAAAGCTCCTGCTCATTGAGGTCACCAGGTGTCGTGGGATCGAAGGTCGGGGTCCAGACACGACACACGAGATACAACAACAAATAATGCATTTCCATGAGGTGAATTGCTGTGGAATTGGCAAGAAAACTGTTTATTATCCCGGACGAAGCCGGGTCGAATTTTTAGTAAAATAATAAAAACAGTACAACAATTTGCGTAAATGTTCATGCGATTTATTCCATTAAACAATTTGTGTTTATACCTGCGCGTAGCAACAGAACTCCTTATTCAGAAACAGGAACCTTTTGGATTTCCCCTTCAACTCCTCCCACACCAGTTCGCTCATCTGACACCTCATTCTTCCGTATTGTGGCCCGTAGCAAAGCGACTGACACTTGGAATCGCACGACTGGTAGCAGGACGCTATGCAAGCCTCTAGACTAATGTCGTTGATCACTTTGTAGTGTTGGCGTAGTTGAGCTCGTAGGTCGGATATCACCAGTAGCCCATTCGCTCTGCCGGCCACTAGCAGTGTGAGAACGACAGCGAACCCTGCCGCCATTTCGGTTCGGTTAGGTTAGGTGTGTACCGGCCTATGTCTGAAAAAAATATTATGGTTGAGATCAGTGAAGCAAATAAACAAATAAATAACAAATAACAATCAATAATTACTTAATGCACTCTTCATTATTTTTTTTTCTTCACCTAAGTGACTAGGTTTAGTCCAATCGCACGTGATAATGTTCTAATCATAAGTAAATGAATGATTGTAAAAAATCTAAGCCTTCTGAAGATAAAGAAATGGAAATTTATAAAATAAGCATTTTTATACGAATAAGGTTGATAGGTGTATCCCTGACCATTTGGGATGATTATACGGCAACAATTCGCGATAATAAAATCCTTGAAACTTCTTGTAGCAGGTGACACACGAAGCAGGAGACAAAGTCGGGCGAATTCTGATGATACACTTTATTCGACGATGAAAAAATGTACATTAATTGTCGACAATTACAAAACATTCGCGAATATGTTATACTCGAATATGTCGTCGCATTGTCTTAGTTACCTCCATCATCCCAAATGGTCAGAGATACACCTATCAACCTTATTCGTATTTAAAAAAACGGCTCCTATCCTCTTCAGTTCTAAGCATTTTTAGTTAGTACGTGGGCAACGCGACAATCAAGTAATATTTTTAACAAATGTGCAAAAATATTACTTTATTCGCTGTGAGTTTGCTCTCTAGTTTATTTTTAGTCCAATCGCACGTGATAGTGGAACTTTGAAGGAGTAATATTTGAGCTCGCGGATACAGATCTTTTTTACCGTTCCTTAAATATTTGTTGTAGTATTTTGAATATGAAATTGGAAAATTTGAGAAATACAAGAGATATATGGGAAATATGGGAATATATGGGAAATTTGAGAATAAAAAATTGCATCGTTCTTACCGCGAATAAAGCTTTGTGAATATTGTTTCGTTGCGTCATGTTAAAAGCATACAATTAATCGTACTTATGGACAATATGGATAATTAGCTGAAAGCTGAAATCAAGAATAGATAAATGGAAAATCTCACATTATACCGTTATGCGGTGACGAATGAATGCTAACAGAAGCATCTGTGTGCCAAATTACCGTGCACAATCCAATACGTTGTTAAAAATACTTTTTGTGCTTGTAATTGCAAACCGTTAATTAGCCACTCTAAATTCACTCTATCCTTGTGCTTCGTAGCATATGACACTTGGAGGTTGGTTCAAGTTGTTATTGTACTCTTTTTTTCTGTGAACATCCGGATTCATTTTATTTTAAAATCTATCTGCGATTATTGTTATTCAGTTTCTTTCGTTCCTTTAGCAATAGTACTGTCGCCCGTTCCTTTCCTAGAAAAAAAAACCGTTCAAGACGTTCCAAGTATCCTCGGGGAAAAAAAACCCAAAGACATTCAAAGTTTCTCAGAAAATGAACCCAACCCGTTCCAAGCTCCTCAGAAAAAACCAAACATGTTCCAATTTTCCTAGAAAAAAACCCGGGACGTTCCATGTTGGTCGGCCCCCAATGGCTCAGTGGGCATGGTCACATTCTACTGAGCGGGTGGTCCTGGGTTCGATTCCCGGCGCAGGCTTTCGTTTATTCGATCCTGTGGTACTGGCGTTACCACTGAGCTTCCATTAAGGAGTCCAGAGCTTAGGGGTGGATCCCGCAGCCTGGCTATTCCAGCTGCCAATTCCCTTCCCTGCCCCTCATATATCCCAATAGAGACACGAGGGTACAGTAATCCTGTAGTGCACTAGGCACTACGGTGATTTAAAAAAAATATATATATTTGATCATTGCTAATATTTACATTGATTTGGCTTGCCTAAATTACATTGGATTTTTTTCTATTTACCACATTCAAGATACACATCTCCGTAAAACGGAAAAACAATTTAAGCAATATAAAAATACATGAACATCAATTGAAGTTCATAAGAATAAAAAATAAACGTAATCGCCATACTGACTGCAAAAATTAGTAATAATGTTAAAACTGTCTACAAACCTTTTAGTTCGACAACATCTTCGCTAGTGGCCATTTCTACGATGTTATATTGAACGGTGTCTTGAAAAATTGAATGCAAGTGACACAACTTCCTGTATACTATCGTGTTTCCTGAAGTTCGTAAAGTTATCTTTCAATTAAAATGTCTAAAGTTTATTAAATTGGTGGCGTTGCATTTCAAGACTCAACGTTAGGTTCTCGAGCTATCGACGTCTGACAAAAAAACAACATATTTGATAAGCGCCACCTAAATCGAAAACCAGGCAGAGCTATCTTTGATGATGTCATGGTGACTTTATCTAGATGCAAATGAACCACACCCGAGTCTCTGGTAAACCAATAGTATTGATACAAGATAAAAACTTAAACACACTTTAAAGTGACAAGCTTTGCGATAACGCTTGCTAATGCACAGGTACATAGAAAGTCATTTTAACTACAACATACGTAGGTGTATGAAATCACTTCACAGTAGATTACCGTGAAACTGCTAGTGGTGTTTATCGAGGATTATTACTTGTTACTCGTTATACTCAAAGCATAAAAATGATCTTTGTATAATATAATTAATACGCAGGACCGTGCGGGATGAAGATAAACGAGATCGCAACACAATGCGAAATGATGAACAAACAAACGTTTTAGATG
>JAUJYS010001569.1:0-16991 GCA_033995665.1 Melogona broelemanni | reverse complement strand
ATTATTAACCCGTAATCACTTGACCTACTGTTTCAAACGTGTAGGTGCAGATTTCGATTGTCATGGCATCATACATGGTCTCGTTTCGAGGTGGCTCACAACCGTTCAAATATACAGAGATTCAGGGGGAAAATGGCATTTTGTAGGGGGATTAAGAAAACCTATTAAAAAAATATGGGGTATTACTTTTGATGTAGTAACCCAAGCATTATACGAGACACTGCACGCTGTAGACACAGTTCTGCATCGATAAGGTCATTCTCGACATGCCGTCCAGCTTACCGGGAACGCCGGATCCTGGACTGGCAACGCTACGACGTGCCTCCGTTCAGCGGATGCTCAGTGACGAAATGGCGGTGCAAATCTTCCTGATTCACGAAGATTGAATCGCACGAATAACATCGGTAGTGCATCTGACCGAGATACATTTTCTCGTGCTCGTTGAGGTCAGCCGGCGAATCAAAACTTCTGCCACACACGTCACAGTCGAACGATTTCTTGGAATCGGTCGAGACGGTCTCGTCGACGGGCTTCAACCGGATGTCATGTTCTTTTTTCAGATGACCATGAAGGCGCCTGACCGAAATGAATATTTTGTCACACTGGTTACAAGCATAGTTTACAGACAGGGTCTCAGGATGATAAACGTCCACGTGACATTTCAAGGAATCAAATTGCTCGTAGGCTTTTGGACAGAAGGAACATTGGTACTTTTGGCAGGATGTGGACTCCGGCCGATGGACTCTCCGGCAGTGAAGATTGTAGACGGAGCGTTTGCCGAAGATCTTGTTGCACGGGACGCACCGATACACTTTGTAACCATTAGGAGGCCGCTTTTTTCGATTGCGGCGCCCGGGACAGCGCTCCAGGTGAGCGGCCAGTCCACCGTTAGTGCCCATTTTTTTACAACGGCACTTTTGACACCAGACCCAATGACTTCGCCTGATATGTTCGTAGAGCTGGTTGAAGTAATCGAATTTGCCGGTGCATTCACCGCACCAGTAGGGTAGGTCGCCTTCGTACAGGGGATAGTGGGTCTTCAGGTGTGCCCTCAGCGAAGTAATTAGTTTGAAGGTGGCTTGGCATCTGCCGCAACGGTAGGACTCCGGCCACAAGACTATAGGATCATCCGACGTGCCGGGGCCGGTTGGATTGAACTTTTCCTGATTGGGAACCAGCTCGAATTGGGGCTTGGAATCGTGGACGTCGACGGACGTTGTTGGAACCGACGGCGATGGAACAAAGTCCTCGAATTCGATGGAATCTTCCACCACATCGCATGTAACCACCAGGGACTTCCAATCCCTCTGTTCCTGGATGGAGTCAGTTTCGTCGTCCGAAAAGTCGCTTCTGGCGTCCGGCAATGGTGGTTCGGGGACCGGTTCACTAAGAATAGGCGGTTCATTAGATTGCAAGATTGAAATGGCGTTGGCCGAGGGCTGTGGCACAAGCTGATTTGTCGACTCAATATCAGCGGTGGAATGGTTTAATGATGAATTAAAAGCTGAATCGAGAGCTGTGGCCCTATCGAGTGGATGATCGCTGACAAGATGACTGTGAAAATCCTCCTGGACGTGGTGCTGGTAGTCGACGCGCTTGGTGTCGCACGGGTCACACCAGTACTCCTTGTACCCGGTTAGAGGAATAGGCCGTTTCCTACCGCCACAGCGCTCCTGGTGTGCCACTAACCCACCGCTGCTTGCCGGGATCATCTTGCGACACCGACCGCACCAGGCCTTTCGGCATTGTTGACTGTGATCTTGAAACTGGGTTAAATAATCAAACTTGGCGCCGCATGCGCTGCACCAGTAGGGCAGGTCACCTTGTTTCAGGGGGAAGTGGGTCTCGTCCAAATGGAGCGTCAGTCCACGGATATGTTGAAAGGTGGTCAGGCATTTTCCGCACTGAAACTGCCCGGGTGCACCAACGTGATCTGGCATACTGGAACTGGAACCGGTCAGACTGTCCTCAGTCGAATGGACCATGGAATCGTCGTTCCTGTTGACGTGTTGGTCATCGTAGGATTCGACCGGCGTTGTTGGAACCGGCGGCGATGGAACAGAGTCCTCGAATTCGATGGAATCTTCCACCACTTCGCATTTGATGACCTGGGACTGCCAATCCCCATGGTTATAATTGGTTTCGGCATCCGGTAATGGTGGCTCGAGAACCAGTTCAGTGAGGCCCGGTTCGTGGTCGAGCGGTAAATCAGATCGCAGGACCGTGTTGGCGTTGGTCAATGGTTGTGGCACGAGCGGACTTGTCGACTCAATGTCATCGGTGGAATGGATCAAGGATGAATTCAAATTCTCAATTTTCTTCTCGAGAGCTTCCACCAGAATCTGAAAATCGATACTCTTGGCTACGGCGAGCAAATGGTCCAGATTGTCTTTCGGAACAGTGATTTTGCCCCGGTACACGAACTCTAGCAGGGAATCCATCATGGCTGTCTCGTGAACCAGTTCGTCTGGTGACAGGAACACCTCCAGCACCAGGCGGTGTGCGCGGACGGAGCGACCGCCGTGCCACATCTCCAAGTCTACTCCCTTCTTGCATAGGAAATAATTCCAAAGGCCCAGAGAAAGTTTTTCATGATGGTTTGAGCTGTTTACCTCGACTAACTGAGTTGAAGCGATGGGCGCCGCCATCTTGATTTTAGGTTGCCGACTTGCGATTGCGATTTGGCTTGAGATTTCACTTTCTGGGCATTGTTTCTGCTATGTCAACGCGATTTTTCAAATTGATCGCTAACTTAAATTGACTAATTTACGGAACATATATATTTGTCCATTTCTCGAATTTTTTAGCGACAACAAGACCGCATTCGGGTGACAAAAATGGTCTGCCTCGGTTCACATATAATCATGATTCACGAGCATGAAATTAATTTGGTGCCAAAGTTTATGGAATGGACATTTCATTTTCATTTTATGGAATGGATTGTACACGATAACGAGCAATGTTTAATTTTAACGCGCCCAACATTTATTCGGATCAGATCATTCTCCATCCTTGGTTTTCAACCAACCCGCACGCTAAACATTCCGTTCTTCGCATACGTACATGTGGCTCCATCTATTGACAATACAAATAAAACAGAAGGAAATACATAAAAATACAGACGACTGCAGGCATGTTGTTCTAATATAATCGCACAACCAACCACAATACAAATAAACGTTACAACAAGCTATTGCTGTACATAGCGAGCGCTCTGCGCTACCTCTGCAACTGACCATCGTGACCAACTGCGTAGCGAAAACAAGTGAACTTAACCGAGGCTTGCTTTAGTTGCTTGGGAAGATGCGAAACTGGCCAACCAAAGTGTACGACTTTCCATTTGAAGGGTCAAGCAGGGCCCATGGGCGTGAGAAAATAAAAATGTGTGGACTTTTTTGCAACGCTCTCGGTGTGAAAACCCTCTATTTTCTCGATTTCAAGGAGAATATCGATGTTATCATCGATATAATCGCCTGACTCGATTTCCAAGATGGCGGCGGCCGCTCGACCTTGCCCACGTCTCCACGATATTTTATGCAAATCTGCGCGAATTCATGACGAATCCATGCCATAACTAATGGAACGTTTCGCGAGTGACCATGATTTTACGTGCCTTGAAATCGTAATCAGAAAATACCGAAATAATTAGTCTAGTTATTCATAGAGAACTCTTTTCCCCTCCCCACATGAACATGAACGAAAGCTACAAACTCCTCGACATTTCAGGTACAGATTCTGGTTCAGACATTCCAGAATTCACGTTACCGCGTCGAAAAGTGAAAGTGAAAAAGTGAGTATCGTCATCTGTGAAGTGAAATGTGATTTGGCTAGTAACTTTCCGGCAAACCCGGACCATAGTCCCAGAGTTTAAAACTGGGGAAACTTCTCTTGACCTAGGCCTAGATAAAAACTTGTTGGGGAACCTAGGTTAACATGTGACTGTGATGATGATATGTCACCTTATTAAGTTTCTAAGTCAAGTCTAGTTTTAATATATTTTACGGCACAGTGTTAGTATATTTTATAGGCATACGTTATGCTGGGTTGGGAAAATGTAGGTTGGAATTTGACATATATATTATTTCCCGTCTGTCACAGTCTATGACATATGTACCCGGGAAGTTATACTGTACCGTAGTTGCAATTGTCATCAAACCACAAAGTTCATATTCTACAGTGTCTGTGCTGTGACACCTGGGCAGTATAAAGTATAATATAAAATTACGTATCGATGGCTTTGCCAGGTGCGACGCAGACGCACACAAAAAAGGACAATATGGTTTGTATCCGGTTTAGCAGCGGTCAGGCTCTTGATATAGCTATTGGGCACTTTCAAAAGTGACTACACCTCAATTTTAGAGTGACAAAAAGTATTTGATTAAATTATTTGTGTTTTTCGTTAAATGGAAAGATGGTCATAGCCCAGTTGGTTGGAGTACAGTACAATGTGGAATGTTCTATTTTTTTGTACTGTATGACAGTCAGCGGTTAGATTGTACCTGTTTAAGTATAATTTATACCAAATGATATATGTGCCAAACAAAACACGAAGAAGCATCAAGGTGGGCACGAAGTAACTATGCGAACTGTGTCGAAATTATCGTTAATAGATTAAGAAATTATGTCTTCTAATTTTATTCCACCTAACGTCTTTCAAAATTCAGAAAATTTCGATTTCAATTTGTACAGTTAAAGATAGCCAACCCTTGTTACTTAAATGTCTTAATTATAATTAGTTAAGTCACTAGTTGGCTTGGTGTACTAATACAATAACTCCTTAGCAAAAAATATTTTTTTACTCTTCAACCAGTAAAGTGCGAGTATTCTGTACACTTGCTGTTTGCACCAACGATATTTCCATTTGTTTAAATTTCAGTACCGAAAGCTCACTGCAGAGAGCACTGAACTAGCAATCAATTTTACAGTTGAGTTAAATGACCCATACGTCACAGGATGAGGACTTGCTATAGAGGAGGCAAAGTGCAGAATTAATTGACTGCTGTGTTGTTGGCACACGTGAAACATTTATGATTTTAATTCTGTATGTGGTGTTGCAACATTCATTGAAACGTGTTCTCGAATTAAGCTATGGATAGAATTATCATAGTGAAATATATTTTATGAAAGTGTTTTGCGCTCTACGCAAATCTTTTTTTCTTCTTATTATTTATGCAACGCTCTTCACACCAGTTTTTAGATGTTTAATGGAAAATAAACCATATTTTTGTTGCTAAAATGCTGTGCCTTCAATATTCCTCTGGCGACATTCTAATTGATTTATTTTCTTCGTAACTTTTCAGAAAATTCCGAGTTAATGGAACGGGGAAACCGACGAAAAGAAATATGACACTAAACCATATACGGGGCTGCACGGCCCTCTGTGTTTTAAAAGTGCTGGGCGTTTTAGTCGTTGCCGTTGGACTCGGAGTCACTATTTGGTTGGCGGTAACCCTTCGCATCAAAGTGGACGAACTTAGGAAGCAATACGTACAAGGTATGTGAGAGCTACGCTGATCAAATAGGTTAAACCTGACACGTGCGGACTCGCCGTAGCATCCACGAGTAAGTATTTCAAACATGGTTTGTCAAACAATCTACAATCGTACATGCTTCATCGAATGGAAACTTGTGCTGGTGTGAGGCGACTTGCGAAGGAAACTTGTGGTGGAACCGGCATTCAACTGGACGCAAAAAACGACGACGTGATTGCCAATCGAAGCAAGAAAGTGGTGTAAATTGCAAAAATCTTCCTGTTGACCATGAAACTTGGCCGCTGGATAACCGATTCATAATCTATTATAAAAAATATCACAACGTTATGGCGATGGTTGGAGTGAGAAATACGAGATTTTTATGGGAAAAGTAAAGTGACTTTGATAATTTAAATTGAGAAGGTGTCATACAACGCAAGAGGAACCAAGAAATAGCTCACATGGAAATATTAATTTCTATTTTGTGAACATGCTCCTATGTTCTCTATCGCTGGATGAATGAAGTTCACTAGTGCTTATTTCGTCATTTTTACCAATTGTTATTTTATTTACATGTTTACAAATTACATGGTCACGCATTTGTGATTTGAGCTGCCCCTAACCGCTTAGTATAGTGTATGACAAGATTTCCCCTAGTTGCTACTAGATGGCGTGGCGAAATTGAATTAAAATTGTGCCGCTGGTGCTACCCCTTAGAAAGTGTTCGCACTGGCTAGCATTTAACGTTATTTCGGTCACAAAGTAGTCATGTTTCGTGTTCGTTGGGTTGTTGTTGAGTCCTTCGTGTCGTCTCCGGACCCCGACCCTCGATCCCCCGACACCTGGTGACTTCAGGGAACAAAAGCCCCCTGAGTTTTCTTGGCAGAATACAGAGGTGGTTTACCATTGATTTCCTCCGCGCAGTACCACGAGCCAATCAACGATCGGCTGTACTGGTAATCGAACCCAGATCCGCTGGTTGGTGAGCGAGCACGCTCACCTCTCGGCCAGATCGGATGCACGTGATCAGGGGTCGGATGCAGTTCGTTGGGTAAGATTTCAAAATGAACAATTGCGAGGAAATGGTTGTGTTAAAAATGTGTATTACGTTCTGGCTTGTAGTGAAGTTCAAGCGGAGTTGATTCATTACTGTTCCGGACCATATTACTTGTTCAAAGAATTTCCTGCGTTGTGTATTTTCGGATAAATTTTGGAATGGTTTTTGGAAGTTTTAGAAGTTACTTCCCCGAAATTCCTGCGTTTTTTTCTCGAATGTTTTTTTTGGTAGATTAAGAATTAAAAAAATTAGAAGTTGCTGCACCAAATAAGAAAGAAAAAAATCCAACTGCGAAGTCTATGGAGCCCCAATATTTTATTTTCCTGTTATTTTAATTTTTTTGTTGCCTTTCTGTTTTTATATGTTACACCTGAGACGAATCTGACAACAGTTCCTTTCGGTTAACACGTGTGTATTGCTTGATCTGCACACTTACGTGTATACCTTCTGCGTGATCTGGTGTCTGCGTGATCTGGATGATGAAACGTTATCTGGTTACTTTAGGTTGGCCATTATCACCATGTGGTTGCTGGTCGATTCGATAACTTGCTATCAGTAGGGAAGGCTGGTTGTTAGGTAATCAATCGCAAACAAACTGATAGCAGTACGTCACAAACTGTGTGGCGCTGACGCATCATTCAAATGATTGGTCATGACCAGCATAAATCGCCGTCACCAGTTGTTAATAATGTTTGTTTGGTAGAGGCGTTTTTAAACGTTTTTAAAATGCTAATCCTTGAGAAATGGGTGGCTTGCCTATTTGTCAGTGTTCTTGTCAGTTTGTGCTGTAAAAACGATTGTTTTTAAGCATATGTGGTTCCTTAGAATTTTTTTAATATTATTCTTTTATTGGGAATTCAACTTAATTGTCCATCTGAAATTGTTCATTGGGATTCGTCTCTAAAAGGTTTTTTTCTTTTCGGATTCCATTATCATCTGCCATTTAGATACAACGAAAATCAAATTTGTATCCTTAACCATTGAGGAACGTATACGGCAACACTTCTAGTAGTTATCGAGAGAGACAAGACACACAAAGGAGTTCTGACCAGCTTGAGTTACTAAGAAGACAAACAATACGGTTTAATATATGAAGAATATATGAAAACGTACAAGTGGTTGCTTACAGATTATGGAAATAGGCTACATATACAATTGAAAATACATAGGTACATACATATATCGGCAAGCAGAAGTGTTGCCGTATACGTTCCTCAATGGTTAAGGATACAAATTTGATTTTCGTTTTATTAACACGGCTCCCATATCATCTCGTTTATTCATTTAGATACATTTTTGTTAAACGAGCGGTATCTGTACGTTGTGACTGACTATCGTGTATTTGTGGCAAATGCCATTCTATTATATTTTTTTTCAAATGATATTTTTGAAGCGTTCTGTACACAAACAAATATTTGTTGATAATATGCGTCTCGGGAGCTGTTGGACTGGCTGGAGGTGTTGGGTTGTAGGGAACCACCATTCCTACCACCGCAGATAGTCACTGTTGTTCTACGCTCTATCCATCCACATCTTCCGTTCTCTGAATCGATCGTGAAGGGGGTACGGCGTGTTATGCGAATCTTGCACTCGCTTCGTGAATTACAGTAGCGCTATCGTCGATCAGTAATCTGGGAAAAAAATATTATTTCTCAATCAACAACAGTTGTGCGCGCCACATGTGGCGGAAATGAGAATTTTTTTACTGTTGATATGGGTCAAATATTTTCAAAAGCGATTGGCGTGACTGTTGGAACTTACATGTACGCTAGGGTACTAGCATATTTGTACATTGTTTAAATGTTGCTCGATTACAGAAACTCCTTATGAATATGATAAAAAAATAATTGTTAAGCAGTATCCTTAAGGGCGAAGTAAAACGAATATTTAATTACTAGCGCATAATTACCACCGAAGCTTAACGAAGTCGCATCCATAGCTTGCATATTTTCTCTTGGAATATTTATTCTTGTATCATACCGATTGCAATAAACGGACATTGCAATATTTTCCCCCCGCTAGTGGTTAATCAAAATAAATTTTTTGATGGCGCACCACCATCAATAAAATCGGTTATGTCCAAATAAAATCAGAAATGTCCAAATAAAATGAATTCTGTCCGTGAACCTTTACAGGTTTGAACCCACGTCTCCAAAATCTAATGTCATTCCCTATAGCCACTACTCCAACGGGGAACGGAAACTGGCTTAGCCCATTTGGTTTGTGATCAGCGAAATCCCACGCTCCTTCAGTTCTCTTTCCATACAATCCACCGCTCAACGAAAACACATTTCTGACGCGTGCAGGGGATCGACAAACGCGTCTAGCACGCGCTATTGTCGATTCGTGTTTGTCCCCTCTTGTCATGCTCGCGGTCGGCGCACGCCACCTGGCGGCTGCGCGTGTGTCCTGCGCAGCAGCAGGTGATTCTGCATTTTGATAGTGGGAGAGAGAGAGAGACCTAGCGCACGCAGACGCTGCGATATGCGCAATTTGGTGTCGTGAAGGGCGTCTGACGTCTCGTTTTTTGGCGAACGTACAGAAAGCACCGTGCCACAAGACTTGATACACCTGCTGCATTTTTCTTTTCGTCTTCCTAATTCCTCTATATCGTGAACGCGAGTTTTTTTATTTATTTATTTTCAACCCGAAACAATTTTGGTTAAGATACCATGTTTTTTCCGACCGCCGTCGCTAACCGTGCTCCGCCGTTCGTACTGGTACTACCGCGGGAAATTTAGTAGTGCGTTTTTGGAGCGGCGCGTTGTACAGTTCTCGTCCGCGCGTTTCCGTGGTTGTGTGTGTGTGGTGGAGCGTAAGCTCTCTCTCCGTCGCCGTCTAATCGGCACGCGGATTCGCGTTAACGGGAGAGAAATTAAATAGTCGGGGAGTGAAAGCGGTTCGTTGGCAAGAGAGAGAGTGAGAGAGGACGACCGTGTTCGGTCTACCACCGCCCCCGCAAAGCACGGTGGTGTCGGCCCGCGCAAAGCTGGATTCGACGGGCCGTTTTCCGGGGCCGCACAAAACTGGCAAGAAGATGAAGAAGCGCAAAGAGTTGGACGCGCTGGTGCCCAACGGCAAGCTGAAGAAGAAGAGCGGCGGGAGTGGCGGCGGGGGAAACAGCAGTTCGGGCGCCAGCCACGAGCTGCTGCGCGGCGACGATTCGGACAGCACGGACACGGAGGAGTTCTCCGTGCTGCAGCCGCAGAAATTCGGCATGATGAAAAAGTAAGCGCGGGTGGGTTGCTGAGTGGGTGGGAGGGTTGGTTGGTTATATTTCCACCGTCGCCACCATCATTAAGAGGTCACCACCACCACCACCACATCAATATTAGGGAACTATTAATTCTAATTATGTTATATTGGAATATTAATTCTATATGAAATAGGGGAGAGGTGGAGGGTTGGCCATTTTTCCCACCGTCTTCACCACCATCATTAAGAGGTCACCACCACCACATCAATATTGGGGGAATGTTAATTCATGAAATGTTACTATTGGGTTGGACATCAACCCGTTCTCGATTCGCTTCCACAGTTACCACCATCAGCATCTTTGTAAAAAAAAAAATAAGTGTCCAGTACGGTTTTTCTTGTCCATTCCGAATGGTTTTAGACGCCGTTATTCAATTCTGCTATTTAGGATTGTTATGAATGAGTCCGATTTCCGGTGGGACAGAAATTGTTTTCCTCTTGTATTCATCAGATCATCGTGCTACCTATCTGCCATTTTTGTTTGTTTATTTTTCTGTGAGGTTATTCAGACTAAAAGGTACGTTCGTCTCGTCGTAGACCAGTCGGTATTTGTAGCCGACTGCTGTGCGGCGGTTCCGGGTTCGATTCCCGGCGTGGGCTTTATTCTATATTATTAAATGGGGTTTATTCGATCCAGGGGTATTTGTAAAAAAAAAATGTGCTGTTCGCATTACACAATAGCAACACAAGGGGGCTGACTTCAAGGGGGAATCAGTAGTCATTTTATTTCCGATTTATGAAAACGACTTTGTGTCTCGCATAAAATACCCCTGGCATACGCAAAGCAATAAACAGAAATCTTATTTTTTTTAAATCTTTTAATTTTTATTCTTAGATTTTTCTGTCGTATTAATTTGAACGCTTGAATTTCTTTTTAGAAGGAGGGGGGGGGCAGTTCGGATAATACTCGTGTAGTTACTGTGTTTCTTTCGTCGATGGATGTCATTTTGAAATGTAATTTACTTTACATGACTGGCACAAAAATAATTATTCCCTTCAAAAATAAATATTAATATTCCTAATATTTCTTGTAATAATAATAATAATAATAATAATAAACATAATATGTAGTTTAATTTAGCGCGTTTTAGTACAGAGTTGAGATCAAATAACTTAGCTACATTCGTTTGTCGTTTTCTTTGGTATTACAAAATTCCACTGTGAGCTCAGATTTATTTTTTTAAATTATCATTTTTATTATTTGAGCGTAAATTTCGTGCTAGTTGGTACTGTGAAGTTACCACCATTAGAATGTCAGCTATTTCACGTGGTCATTAATCATGTTCCAGTTGTGAACGTAGCTGTCGTGCCATCACAAAAAAACCTTGGAATTGCACGGAGCTTTTGAGCGATAATATCCGCCGGAAATGCGTGTGCCAAAATAAGTTCGCAAATCGCGCATGTGCACAATAAGCTACGAGACTCCATTCTCAAACGTTATCTGCGTGCAGACTAGAACGGTTAGAGGACCACGATTTGGTTATTTCTAAGTTCCTGAGACCTCGCGTTTACTTGGGTGAATTGCGGAAACGATCTGATTTTTTTTTTGGACGCCAGTCTTGGCGCTAGCGTCACGACGCCATGCTCGTCGTGTCGTTCTTTCCTGACCACGTAAGCATAAACCGTGCATCACTGAAAAAGATAGACGTCAGAGGCTTGCAAAAGCCGTGTATGCCACGCACGTGTGACTTATTTAACGACTTCACAAAAACCCCATATCTAACCTCAAGGGCGTGCATGGCGCTAGGCGGGATAATGACGGTATCGGATTCCCAAAGTCTCGTCTCCAAAAATATTGCGGGCGGCGGCATGGCAGGCCTGTGGCGGCGTAATCGGTTTCGTACCTGCGTGGGTGGATTACGAAATTAAGACGCCAATACGTCTTTTCAAAAAATATTTGTAGTCTTCCATTAAATTGTTTACTTGTTTACTCGACGACTCTTCTTCACTAAGATAGTTTTCTTGTCCCGGTGTTACTAAGTAAGTAAATTTTCTTCGCCAAATTTCTCACCATTTCAAATTTCTAAATAAACTAGTAAGTTCTGTGCCAGTACCACAGTCATTTAAGTTTTAACGGGTATGCGGTAAAATTAAAAAGGATATGCTGTTTTAAATGCGCATTGTCAAGTGTCGAATAGAGGCTTAACATTACCTACAAAAAACATGTTTGCAACATACAGCAACGTACGAGAATATTTGTAATTTTTTTTAAGAAAGTTGAAATTATTCTAGAATTGAATGAATTGATTTTGCGAATTGTTAGGCTAAAACACACTTTAGTCGAATAATTCGCAAAATCAATTCAAACTTACTCGGCGTAATTTTGCACTCTTTTATTTATAGTTATTCATAAAAATATTTTATTTTCGTGTTGGTGGAGCAAAAATCGGCAATATTCACTTGCTTCCAATTCAGATTTATTCCACATTTCTTTTTACCTAATGAATAATAAATATTCCATATTCGAAAGGCGACAACATTTTTTTTTTTTTTTTTTTTTTTGCATCGAGAGGACTGTACGGGAATTTTATCCATTGCACTCCGCGTTCCAAATACCTCATAGACCCGATTTCTATTCGTTATTATTCCCTTTTGGTATATAGACAGCTCCACTTAAAAGCCATTGGCATAATTCGGTTATACGCCGAGCATAGACGAGCAGTAATAAGCCTGTACACGGCCGTGTAGATGTGAACGTATGATGGCGGGGACTGGCGTATATACAGACTTATATCTATACGGGATTTTGTGAATCAATTTTTACGACGGCTGCTCCGTAGCCGGCAATGCATGTATGGGCCCGGCATTTGCCCGCCGCCTCCTGCTGGTGTCGACAATGACGTCGTTGGTGAATAGACGGAGGAACGGAATATATACGTGGGAGGATCCAAAAGTATAAGAAACGATTTTTCATTAACGAATGACAAATTGGACTAGTGTATGTCTATGTATATTTTTTTCTCAAATCCTAGGCTATTATCTGACACATGAGATCCAAAAGTTATGAAGTTTATTTTTTATTTTGAGAATGGAACGTCTCAGAAAGAAGCAAAAGGAAAAAAATAGGCGTTAGAAAGACAATTTAATTGTCTACTGTGTTATGTGTAATGCCATCGCCATTGATGCATTTTTTGATTTTTCGTAACAAGTTTTTCGAACCACAGTCATTAAATCTTTTCTTTATATCAAACTAGCTTTAATCCCGGCTTCGCCCGGTTGTGTTTTGCGCATGCGTAACTTCTATCTTTTGTTGAATTATTTTTGACACACGTTAATATATTTGCAGACAGTGTTTTTTTTTTAAATAACTTAGTTTAATTTGTGGATGCTGTTACAACCGGGCAGACATTTTATTATTTTAATTAAACTGTTTGCACGTGGCCTAAACTGAACTTATCCAAAACCCGTGCAGTGCAACACAAATTACATGTCAACATATTTATTTGGCAATTAATAGAGTTTAGATTATATGCCTACATCTCGTCATTGCACTGCACGTGTTTTATATAAATTTAGTTTAGGTCACGTGCTGGCTTCACACGGAGGACAGACACCATTTTCATTCTTATAGTGTTAGATGAACTGCAAATCACGTGAGACTAAGATGATAAGTAGTCTATGCGGTAATTATACTATGCGGTTTACTTTGTTTGCCTATGGGAAATGCAACACTTTGAACGGCTGTATCTCCGTTAATATTGCTTTCCGCACCTTATTTTTTTTTTATTCATATTCTCCATACTTTTCGCATCTAAAAAGTGCCTTTCTAAAAAAATCCCAGACTTACCTTTTTATTTAGGGAAAATATTGCCTAGAACTAGTAAACTTATTCAACTACGTGTATATAAAATATCTCCCCCATAACATTTTCGGTTAAACTTTGAAGTTCGAAAATAAACTGTCCAGGACGGGCGACAAATTTTGCATCGTTTCTTCCAAGCGTTCATGAGAGTTCAACTATGTTCATGAGAGGCTGTTAAAAAAGTTGCGTTCGTGAAAAGTTGCCAAATGTAATGCTTAATGTAAATTGGGCGCCAAATTCCATCTAACATACGCAATTTCAAGTTTTCTACAGATTTTTAGACATCATTAAACAAACAAAAAAATTCTTCAACGTTGGTGAAAACTGGTGAGAAATTGGGAAAGCGAAATTGGCAAGTGCTTTATTCATAGGGGGGGGGGGGGTCACCAGAGGTCAAAAATGACTCAGCGGCACTTAGCTGTCTTATCAACAAAACTATTATTCTGCTCAAAGGAAGAAGAAAAAACAATACTTAACAACAAAACTAGCATCTTCACAACTTAGCAACTTAACAACAAAACTATTATTCTGATCAAAGGAAAAAACAATTGAATGTCAAAACGGTCAGCAAAATAAATTAAAAAGTATTCAGATATATTTGTATTACGTTTTAAACAATGCTTCAAGTACAATCTCCGTTCAATTTCATTAAAAAAAAAATCACAAAACAAAAGAAATACCAGAATGAACATGCCATTTCAATTTTAGAACAAACAAAAAAAAAGATCGATTTGTCTGGTGTCAAAAAAAACTTTTTGCTTGTTAGGAAATCGTCTTCGGTGTCGCCTTATTCGATGTAGCTTTGTGAAGTTAACGTCTAAACTTTTGAACATTGACGCCTTTCAAAGTTGACTTTTTAGGAATCAGACGCCTCTCCCCCCCCCCCCCCCAAAAAAAACGTTCCGAGCACAAAATTCGATTACTACATTTCAAGCCGATATATATTTATTACAAAAAAAAAACACATTTTGGCATATATATAATTTTAACTTTCCCTCGCGTACTCTCGCTGCGACCACGAAGAATGCTTCCCTTTTTAAATATATAAAACCCGGGGTTCGTTGTTCCCCCCCAAACCGACCAGATCTGTCATTTAGGATTCCGGAGTGGCCACGCCGGGGTGGGTGCCGCTGGTGGAGATGACGGCCGCATGCGGAATCAAACTACGGGTCAGCCAGAACATGACTATGGGCTGGATGACTGCGATGCACAGAAGGAAGTACATGCGCCGCTTGTTGCCGGAAGCCATGTGGTCGCCAGGCGCTTTCGGGACGATCTGAACACGCATTGTCTTTACCTGGATAGGAAAGAAAAAATAATCAGAGAATTACAAAAATTACAAATTACAAATTGAACCCGTAAGCAGCCCCTTGGGGGGCCTATGGCGAGGGAAATGTTGTGTTGGTTTGTCCTGGGACTGGTTTGTTTAACAGCAGCGTGTCGTCTCGATCCCCCGACACCTGTGTTTTTCTTGGCAGAATACAGAGATGGTTTGCCATTGCCTTCCTCCGCGCAGTACTACGAACCTATCCAACGATCGGCTGCACTGGGAATCGAACCCAGATCCGTGGTTGTAAGCAAAGTCTTCTTCAAATGGAAGAATCGGTGATTGTCCAAATTGTTAGTAGGTGTTTTTTTTAATGATGCCATACAATTGATTCGAGGTAGAACAATACGAATTTTATTATTTCTCTAAATGGCGAGTTCGAAAGATTGTCTTCATTTTGAATTTCAATTACTCTTTCAGTACACTTAGTAATTGTTGCTTCTTTGGTGAACATCGTTACATCGATTGTTACATCGATATCGTTATAATTCAAGTTACATCGTGGTACAATTGCTTCTTTCTGAGAAGAAAATTGGAGCCACATTTTGTTTTGTAAGCGGAAAGTGCCTGGTCGGCGACATATTTTTGATATTTTTGAATTTATTATTCTATTTAATCACCTCTCATAACCACTATCATATCATTTTTTATCATAGACTTACATTCCTCAACCTATGATTCTTCGTGTCTTGGATTGAGCACTGGATGACAAATTAATAATAATTTTGTTGAACGGGTTTAATGGGAAATTTTATGATAATAGGCATATTTATCATTTCAATTTGCATCGGTTATATCATTTAAAAAATGACAATAGAAAAAATATACTCAGTAGGTCTAATAAGGTGAAGAAATCCCGTTAAGATATTGCTATCCCGACCTCTCTTGATTCAAAGAACGAGCCGCCACCCTCAGTAGGGAGTAATGATGTAAGCAAAAGGTTGTCGAATAGGGGTTGTTACGTAAGAAGAATTTGATTAGTCCAATCCTCCTCTGTTGGCATTAAGTTGGGGGAAGCTCGCAGTCGAAATGTTGCTCGTAACGGAAATGATTCCCCTGTTACTCTATTTGCATCTTATTCCCAACCGCCTCCCGCCTGGTGGATGGAATATGTGCTATAGTATTGCGTTTCACCAAACCGAAGGGAGGGATGTGTATGGCTTTCTAGAATAAATTATTCCCACATCAAACTTTCCCTCGAATTTTCCTACGAGAATTTCACGTAAATATTTATCCATAATGAAAGATCCCTTCATGTTCGTACGTACGTTTTGACGATGATCGAACAGCGCTACCTTTTCCATAGACTGATCTCAAAGTTAACGATTTTTCTAAATAGTCCGGCAAACATCGGAGGCTAATCTGCTGCGGGCGCCGGCATCGCTGCATTCATTGCCTGCTGTAATGCTTCAAATGCTTTTGGTGAGTTCCACGAGATCATGTATGACGTGTACGTATGAGCACTTGAAAAGTAATTTCCGAGCGCACTGGCGTTTACATGGCTTCAGTAGGTCTCGGAAGGTGAATGTAGTAATAATATTACAATTTGTAAAAAGGTGAACGCAATTTGGTACAATCCAGAGCATCCGCTAAACCGCTCTCCCATTTGCGTCCTCGCATCCAGATTATAGGCTTCGCCGCATTGCTTCTCTGCTCGTGTGGTTTAGTTGTGCTGCGAGCGAATCGAGCCGGCCTATACGGGGCAGCGACTTTCACCTTCGGGCGTTCTCTAAACTGTATCTAATACTATATTTATGATTTTAGTGGATGTAAGTCTGTTAATTGCCACATTCTCTCACTAGACGTCGTGACAGTTGCCACATTGCCACATATAAACCATAGAGATGCCTTACAGCAATTGCGAACGCAAACATCAACGATTTTTCCCATGTATCACCCAATTTTCTAATTTTTCAACGTTTACTAGCTCTCTTATAGAAAAGGTATTTATTTTGCTTTCACTGTTTTATTTTTTTACAATGAATCTTGCCAGATTTACCTTGAAGTTGTCCACTTTGTAACTATTCCTCTACCACATTCTATTCCATTCATTTCGTTGTTTCCATTTCCTCTCGCAGT
>JAUJYS010001568.1:0-16992 GCA_033995665.1 Melogona broelemanni | reverse complement strand
GTATGAGAAGTGTAATTTTTATTGTATTTTCTGGTTAATAAAAAGGTGCTGATTGAATATTTATGGTTTAAATGTCTAAATCTATACAAATTTATTCCTAACTTACGTTGTCAAAAAATCGAAATTTTTAGAAATAAAAATTAGCTATGAAATTTTTAAAATGAATTAAAAATTAACTATAAAAAATTAACTATAAAAAATAAAAATAAACTATAAAAATTGAATTATGGAATTTTCAACAAAATTCATGGTTTATCCGAGGGTATGAAAAGTGTAGTTTGTATTATATTTTATGGTTAATAAAAAGGTGCCGATTGCATATTTATGTTTTAAGTGTCGATATCTATACGAATTGACCCCTATCTCACATGGTAAAAAAATCGAAATTAAAAAAAAAAAGCATGAGCAAAAATTCTATAAAGAAATTCTATGGAATTTAAAAAAAAATTCGTGGTTTTTCCGAGGGTATGAAAAGTGTAGTTTTTATTGTTGTTGTTTTTTCTGTTGAAAACTGAATTTGTTTCAAGCCTAGAAAATAATAAGATGTTTTTTTTTAATCCATACATACTCATGTACAATCGCTTCATTATTGAGATTACGATGACGCTTTTCATTTGGTAGGACAAAGTTTGAAATCTGTTTATTTCCCCAAAGCCATTTCAGTTTTCAATATTTAGGATTCATTTTCTGTCTTCCCAACATGCATGCACCCACATCTAATGGGAAAGATAACCCGAATGGGAAAGATATAAAAGAGTGAGAAAAAAATATATACTGTAGTCAGACTAAACTTTGAGTCGAAAGTACACGCGGGGCCCACGTGCACATCTAACAGCACTTCCTTTTTGCGCTCGACTCACACGGAATTGTTTTCGAAATAGAGGGCGGTACCGTGGCGCGAAATTGAATGAAATAAGAGAAAATACGATTCTTTTTCACATGATAAATGCCCGTGTTCTTCTGAGATTTTTCTCTGGGCAATGTCAACACGGCATCACTCTGCGAATCTGGCAACCTCTTATTCCACTTCCAAAATTTCGAAATTGCAGTTGGGAAATCTTGTGAAGACGCGCTTAAAGGAAGGCATGCACAATGAAAACGTTAATTATCCAAAAATCCACAGTTCCGCATAACTCGCAAAATACCCACAACTAATAGTCGGTTATATAGGTCTACTAATTAATCGTTTTATTTTATCCCCCAATCACCATTCCCGGTTTGCTTTATCGTAAAAGTAAATATTTATTTTCGGAACCAAAATAAAAAAAGATTATTGGTTACTAGTCAAATCAAATTCGATATAGTTTTTCGCCTGTGAGGAATCCATTTCCGGATGTTTTAGGACAAAACGAATATCTAATGGCTGATTTTAAATCATGCAGTATATCTTTATTGTGCTATCAAGATCGCGCAAATTAATACATATCCAAGGCATCTTTAATCTTATAATATCCCGAACCAGATAATTTATCACAAATATGTTGTTCGGATTTATTAATATTTTGCGAATTTGTAGCACATTACGTGCTACAAATTCTCACTACTAGTAGTACGTGCTGCACGTACCACACGTAATGAGAATCACACTGAAAAATCTGATCCGTTATGATGCGACATTTAGGTTGAGGGTGGTTCATTTTTTACTGATTCCCAAAATGCGATATTTGAATCGCCTTTCTAAAAATAAAAGGTAAAAGCCAAATTATTTTTTTGTAAATAAATAGTAATAATTAAAATTTGGTTAATTGGGTCTTTTTTTTACGAGAACAGCATCTTGAAACAGCTTTGGAAAAATCAAATCTTAAAAGAACCCGAGTGTAAGATAAAAATCTTTCACTCAGGTTCTTTTAAGATTTGATTTTTCAATACAATTACTTATTTCGCCATATTTATTAAAGTCATTTTTCGAGCCATTTTTTTGTTACGCTGCAGCCACCCTCCAAATCTTACCCACCAAAACAATACCACTCGCATGAGATGCTGCGAAAAAATGGATTATTGTTGTTTGTAACGCGCATGTAATAATGTTTTCGTCGTCGAATGGCCAGTCAAGATGAAGTTTTCGTGTGACGAGCAGAGAAGGACGGCTCCACTCAAATGAGAGCCACTCTCGACGTTATTTTCCCAAAATATTGGCACCCGTATGGTATTGCCGATGCTCTACGACGAAAGAACGACGGCAAGAGTGAGATACATATGTGTGTACAATCATCAGTCCTTATGGCCCAGCGACCACCGGCATACAAAGGAATTTGCGTGAGCCGTGAGTACGGACCCACGGTATGAAACGAGAACCTCATGAGACCCAAAATAATGGCAAAATTGTCTGAATATTTAGTCGAGATTTTACATCAATCACAAATAAAAATAATAGACAAACAAAGTTGTATTCGAGTGGTGCACAAAATGTAGTGCAAATAACACATAGACTTATATTTACAGTGCAGTATTTAAATACCTGATAGCGCGGTTATTCAATTTATCATTAACATAAGTGTGCTTTTTATTAGAATTTTGTTTGGCAGTTTGAGTTTTATTTTATTATTGTTATAATTCTGACTTGAAATTTTATTATTGAAATTGAATATGTTGTAAATATATTTTATATTCACTCGACAGTCGTTTGGGCACATTTGCAGTTATATGAAATTAGAATAATTAAATTAGATTAAATCAATTTAATAAGATTTATTTAATTAAATCAGTGATTCCAAATACCCGATAGTGAGACAATTTTCTGAATTGCAATAAATTAAAGTTAGACATACATATCAGCGTACTCTCGCAATTTTAATTTTAATTCAAATAAACTATGTCTGGTGCCACATGAGAGTACCTGAGATAACCATAGGCGCATGTGATGGGCTTGCTTTCCAAGTATACATAATGTTTGTTTAATTAAAAGTGGTCTCAGGCACTGTGTATGCATGACCATCGGCATTTATATGTACAAGGGACATCTGGTCTTTCCACGTGCTTGTGCGTGTGAGAACTTGCGCCGCGTGTAAGAAGTGATCACCATACTGTTTTGCACTGAGAAATATTCTCCGGTCACATAAGACGCTGAGTTTTTCGGGAAGACAATTGCCTGGAATTCGTTCGCAGTACTGTCTCAAATTTATATGCCGTATTATGTTTATGTCGGAGGCGAGAGGGAGAGGGGGGGGAGGGAGTGGATGGGGCGATGAGACGGAGATGCTTCATGTGCATCTCCGTTCTCAGCACTTCACGACTTCTCTACCCCAGTTTCCCTCCCAAGAAGAGCGAGAGAGAGAGAGAGCTCGATTCCCGCCAATAATTTCCAGGTTCCACCTTATACATACACCTGCCTGCGACTTTCTCCCGACATCCGGCACGGTGTACACGTATTTCCGATGGGAGCTGGGGGAAAAAGAACTAGCCAAGCTTAGCGTGATTTTGCAACTCGAAAATTGAAGCATTTCCAAAATTTCGCTAAGGTTAGCTAGTTGTTTTCTTTTACGTACGTAATTATTCATTTTTTTAATTTCGCGGAATTTTTTTTTGTTGTTGTTGTAAATGTAAGTAAGTAACATTTTGTAGAATATTTTGGTTGGAGGGCTGGGGGGAGAAGAATTAAGCGATAATACGACAGTCCTGCGTTTAATAAGTATTACGCCCGTTCGTTTATTCGATCCCAAGATAACCCGCGCAAGACAGGTGAGTTAATTTTCTTTCGAGGCGATTAGAGGGGTACAAAATCTCCTTTTGTGATATCCACTTCAGTGAGTTAAAAAAAAAAAAATCCAGGATAATCGGGAAAGCGTGTAGAAAATGAACCGGCCACTGCAATGAAACTAAAGCATGGCTAATGAAAATAATTTATTGGTCAATAATAAAATAACATTTGTTTTCTGAAATCTTGACTTATATAAGGATATCTTGAAATCGATCTCACCTTCTTATACCTGTAGTTAG
The DNA here is from genome assembly GCA_033995665.1 of Melogona broelemanni. Classification (NCBI taxonomy): domain Eukaryota; kingdom Metazoa; phylum Arthropoda; class Diplopoda; order Chordeumatida; family Chordeumatidae; genus Melogona; species Melogona broelemanni. Next base: position 13,056 of record JAUJYS010001568.1, on the reverse strand, counting down.
TTTAAAACTAAAATAAGACAATAGCTATAATTTCGATATATTCAAACCCTAAATATGAGTATTACATTAGAATGGATTCGACGAAACTATGCAATAAACTTAATTGTCCCATGCTCAAATTAACTTTCAAATTTAATTAACCACAATTTCCTGAACAATTTTAAGTTTTCAAATTCCAACATTATTTTAATGTTTTATTTCCACCATTTTATATTCACCAAAGTAAAATTGTAGTAAGCAGTTCGAAAGAATTTTCGAAATGAAAATTCCTAGTTGTAATTGTCTCAAATTAAAATATGCACGTCAGCACTTTGTCATCGCCTCTCCGCCCTAGTCATCAGTCCGGCGTTTGAAACTCGAGCTGAGATGTTAACATTGACGGGTGATTATTAGATTATACGTTAGAACTTCAATGATTTCCGTTATAATAGACTGCATGAATTGCAACTGTCGAGACAGCCACTGTGTATTCAGTTAATCTTTTTCGGTGGTGGTGGTGGTGTGTGTGTGCATGGTGGTGGCCAAGTAGAAACCCATCACTTTTGACGAGACTTTTTTTTTCAACCTCCTCCCTCCATCGCTTTTTTTTACACTGGTATGGCCACTCCTCACTTCACGAGTTTTTTTTTTTACTTCTCCCACTTCGACGTTGCTCGAATCTTGATGAAATTCGGGGTTCACCATCCGACGAGACGGGGAGCGGGGCACGCCCGTCTAGTTTACAAATGGCGTGCCATAAGAGTCGGTATCCGTTCTCAACTTAATCCCTGGCTGGCGCTTATTTCAACATTTTAGAGATGACAATAGATAGCGTTTGACTCAAGCCAACACTGGGAACGCAAAATGGACGATAATAAAAAAATAACCTACACCACCAGAGACCAACAATAACTGTCACGCACAGAGGTTATAGCCCACCCAGGTGACGAACTGTTGTGGATCTTGCAAGATTGTGTCACTGCAGTGTGCAGGACGTCATTTGAGTGAAGTGCGTCTTGGGGGTCTGCTTATTTTTTGTTCCCTTTTTTATTTCAATACACGCGTTTTTCGTTGTCAGTTGATCTAATCAAACACCTGATTTCATACCAATCACCAGTGTTGGGTTCGTTCTTTTTTTAAAATGAACCGGCTCCACTTCACCTTCCTTCTTAGCTAAATAAAGGAGCTCGTTCCAGAAAAAAGGAACTGTTTCCTACATAAATCGAAAGGAATCTAAACGTTCATAGTCTTTTTACGTTCCTTCGTTTCTTCTCGAACTTTCGATTAAAAATAATATAAAAAAATATAAAAAATTACTTACTGAACAGATGAAAATATCTTAAATTCCATGTATGAGCTTTAAATGATACGTAATATTTTTTATAAAAAATTTAAATTTATGATAACAGGTGTAATGTTTAATACGTAATGTAAATATTAATTATTTAAATGTGAATGAACAACCGTTCCAGTTCGTGAAATAAAATAGAAAAAACCAATCCAAGCGTTTCTTCCTGGAACGAAGAACCTAGGCATTCCAAAGTTCCTCAGAAAAAGAACCGTTCCTAGGAATAGAACTTTTCCGTTCCATTCCTAGAAACGGTTTCCGTGTTTAAAGTCTCAGATGAACCTACGGTGGTTTCTTGTCCTGGATCCTCCAAAAAGATGTCTCTCTCCTGCACGAGATGGTTTCTTGGGTGGTTATAACGTCGTGTGATGTGGTTGGGGGAGTGGGGATCGAAGGATGATGGTTGTTGAAGGGGGTGGAAGGGAGGGAGGGGTATGTGTTGGAGGACAGACGTCATTGTGCACTCAAATGGGGCTGGCGCTGATGAGAAATTCCCACGTTCCGCCATTTAGAATTTTTTTTTTCGTTCGTTCTTTTCGAGAACGTGCAATTGGGTTTTTCGGTGGAGGGCAGTTGAATCGCACGCCGGGGCAGAGGAACTGAAAGAGAAGAAGAAATTATAATAAAAAATACCGTGTCACTACTGCGTAGGTGTGGTTTCGTTTGTTTTCAATGCTCAACGCAGGTCTACACACACACACACACACACCCTACTTTATTTGTTTGGCGCGTGCTGGGGACCAGCGCGAGTCACAGAGCCACCGGACCGAGGGTTCGCGGTCAAGATACGTATTGCGTGACCAGCATAGTCTCACACACATACATCAAATCATGGGATAATTGGTTTATTTCCTGAAAATAGAAAAAATATGTAAGCAGCGTCAAACATAATTAATAGAATATTATATTTTGGGAAAATTTAGTGTATGTGACTTCTTTTTCGGTCCATCGATCGCATGCTCAACGTTCCCATATCACTCATGAAAACCGCAAGTACGCCCATCACACGAGCCGCACCGGGTGAACGTTAATCATTTTCTTAATTAATTTCCGCCCGAACAGTGAACTGAACTCAGAATCTCGAAACACCTTCTGAAATCATATACTTGATTTTTGTATTTGGAAGTGAAAATTAAAAAAATATATATATTATAAACTTTAAAAATGAAATAAAGTTGAAAAGACAACGATTCCCGAATTCTAAATTGAGGAATTAATCGTATTTGAAAATAGTTATTAAAAAATGACGCGGCTAAAGCTCGGGGCGATATGTAGCGCACCCCTAAATTGTGTACTATTGTAGAATCCACTACTAAGTTCTTCGAAGTTCTACTAATAATTCAAAAATAAATAATAAAATATTAATTATAAATACAATAATTTTTGAAAGCCGAATGAATTAAAAAAATTATAAATTTCAATTTGGGTTTTCGTATTTCGAAATGTTTGCGAAACGGTTAGACGGCTCCAAGCCAGCCCTCATCGAGCATATTATCATTCGAAACCACGGTAGCGAGCCAGATGGAAAGCCAGTCCTGCTCCTACTTAATTGGATTCGCCAGAGACATAAAAATGTAAATTACATATGGCCCGTCTTCAACTAATGCGAATGTCATCGATGTAAGCGTTCGTTCGCACGATGGCCTCTTCCGAACGTGGGAAATGCTCCAGTCCCGGTCGCTACGAGCCTCGTGCTCGGCACGCGCCATCCGTGTTTCCGCGCACTCTCGCCGCGTTTGCGTTCGCGTCCGGGTGTCGGGGGTAGAGGGAGGCTTCCGTCGTTCGATGACGATAGTTGGTTCCCGTGGACTATCGGATCGGTCACGTGGCCCAATACGGACGCGGTGCGACGCACGTGCGCGCCCGGCTCTGGGAAAATAGTACGAGCGTTCGATATCGGCGCAAATCTACTGATCACGTGCTCGTTAGTGTGGGATATGGTTTTTGGGCACGCGCCACCGTTGTTAGCAAAATGGATGCAGTGAACAATATGGAACTTTATGTTCGGATTTATTTTGCCACAAGCACGAGTTGAAGCTTGGAAAAATTAACGGCTTGGAAAATAAAAATTGAAAAATAAGACGAAAGTTATCAAAGATAAATTATTCGTGACGTTATAATGACTTGCCTGTCGAAAGCTCAAACGGATTAAAAAGTTTACATTTATTTTATGGAATTTTTTTTTATGATAATTGTATTTCATTTGAAGTATTTCAAATAATTGTCTATTGCGTTCTTTGTAAATGTACAAGCTGTTCTTCATACTGCTAACTAGGTGAACTCGTAGTTTGTTTAAATTTTTTTCTTCAAAATGTGAAATAATTTTTACAGATATACCTGGTAATTAAGGCGATGGCGATTAATGGCGAGGTGAGGGGCATTGGCGTTGTTTGAACAACTTGAAAATAAAAATAAAAATAAACCAAAATAAAAAGGAGTTGACTCAGGGATCAACCGATTTAGGCTATTGCCATATTCGGTTGATCGGCCAACGTAAATCAACAATAGTCGAAATAACCTACACAAAATTAATTAGCAAAAAATTCGTGCGTATACTTGAAATTTAGAGATTGTTATAAATAAATATCATTTGTGCGAAATTCAAAATAAATTGAGTTATTGTCATCGCGAAAATAATTTTCATTCATCTATTTCGTTTTGAGAACAGTTTCATTAAACTGTTCTCAAAACGAAATAGACGATCCCCAATTATTGAAAATACGCTCCCAAGGTAGTTTTTCCTCGGATTACACCGGAGATGCCACTGCCAACCACAACCGCAAATGCACGCAAAGATGCGATTGCACTAGCGCTGAGCTTGACCGCGCTTTCCAGCAGTCACGATTTACCGAAATTATAATTACCAGAGAAAAAAAAGCAAGTTACATGTGCGCGGAACCAGCAATAAAACCACCCGAAAAATTGTGTATGCGCGCAAGCTTTTTGGTGGACGAGAAATGAAACAATAGACTCGTGGAGCGAAAAAAAAAGTTTACACACGATTTTTCGCTTGATGCCGTAATATTAAAATAACGCAAGAAAAAGAGAGAGAGAGAGATAGATCTACGCCCGTATTATGAAAAATAGTGCGAAAAAGTTATACTTTTCTCGTGCACTTTATCCCATGATAAAACGAGAATCGTGCGAACGTGCCAACTGACGGAGAGAATCAGAGACGGCGGAGGGAGACTTATATATAAGTACACGGGTAACCGGAGTTGAAGCAGCTAAAAATCCGAAATCGACGCGGCCAAACAGAAATGTTGAGAAAAGTGTGTGTGCGTTGACTTCTTTTTTTTTTTTTTGTTCATGTGAGACTGCCGTGAACCGAAATTTCTCCACGCCCGAAATTTTCACGAACGGGTCGGCCGGTCGGTGCCTTGGTCGTACGGCCTGCTGGCCGCTCCCGTAACCAGATTAGTTAAGTTTCACCCCCTCCCTTTCACCTATCACATCTCGTTAACAAAAGCAGTGAATAAACCAAATAAATATAATATATAATGATGAAAATGTCTATATCAAAATATATTTGAGAAAAGCTTAAAAAAACGGATAGAAGCGAAGATGCCAAAATGCATTGCATCAATTCGTCGCGGATCGAAAAATAAATAAATAAAATATATAATTGTCCACAAGTATGTCCCCTTCGCATCAAATTATATCAAGAATAATCAATCACAATCATTGCCTTATCAATAATCATTTACAATTTACAATTTACAATTTGAACCCGCAAGCAGCCCCTTGGGGGGCCTATGGCGGGGGTCCGATGACCAGTAAAGGACAATGCGTCCTATTTCAACAGGCTAATCACCTGATGCTCTGTAAGACGGTTCCACTGTCGACACACTTTGGGAAAAATATCATGTCACCTCGAAGCAGAATCGGCGTACGGGTTGGAACGCATTAAACGCCTCTCATCTTCGCAAAAACAACCATCAAGACAACACCGTTGAAGAAACTGAGTAAATAAATAACAACACCGATGAAGATTGCGCCTATGTGAACGAACGAGCGTAGATAAACCTGGACAAGAGCTAGCGAAACTTACTTTTCACCCTAGGAGGTCCGTTCTCCAAACTTTTTCTCATGGAGAACATTGGCCAGCACTTGTACAGTTGCGCCGCAGTGGAGACCGGAGCGCCCTCAGACCAGACAAGTGCTTGTAAAAATGTCGCACCACGACAAAAGATTAGTCCGTCCCGAAAAAGGTGGGCGGAGATGGAATGGTGGTGGTGGTGGTGGCGGCGCCGTTCCAACGATCCTGAACCAAACGTTGGGGCATCTTTTCTGTCTCATCAGGGGGTTGATGGGCGGTAGGAGAAACCCCCGCGCCTTTTGACGGAGGGTCCTTTAGAAAAGTAGCTCCGCACGTACCTGGGGGCAACAGAGGGCAGACTCTAACGGGCGCGGCCCTATGTCCGTGCTGAGACGTCGGACAGGTTCCATTGGAAATACCCCCATCCCCATCTCTCGTTCCCTTAATGTATACCTCCCACCATATCGTTCCCCTACTCGTTCCCCATCCCCTTATCTCACCTTAACCACCTACTCCCGCCACCACATCTTTCATTCGTCTTTTAGAAAAATCGGAATTCTAAAATAGGCCATTGAAAAATTTATTAAGAGTTGATGTCTCCCTGTTCTTGTAATATTCGTCGATTCGTCCGGTGTTGGGGTGGTGTTTTCGTACCCTTTAAAGCGACTGCAGCGCACCCTATGTAGAATATATCGTCAATAAGAATGTCGTACTGAAATTTAACAACAAATGAAATCTAAAACGCAGGCACAGTAATCCGTCGGTTTATGACACGCGCGTTTGGTTACCGATGTCTTTCTTCGGAATGCGTATTTAAAAATTTAAGACCCTGTTACTAAAGTGTTACCCGTTAAAATAGAAATGTTTTGAATTGTCTTTGATTTTTTTTAGCCGAGGCTGCTTTGCACCAAATCCTAAAACGACAAGCACAACTTAAAAATGCGTATTCTCTGAATAATGAAAAATTCATTTTTCGTAGTCATTCCTTTTTTTTTCCTTCCACAGAAGAAATTTATCCTGCGAATAATAACGTGGTGTTTGTTGTAGGAGGAGGACATGAATATGGCGCCACTGCCGTCAGGTTGTTCTTGAGTCTTCGCACTTTTTTTATATATATAATCAAACATGCGAGACGCGGGTTTCGGGAACCCGTTCCATATCAGACGTGCAAAGAAATCGTGCATCTTTTTTTGCACGGTCTCAAAGAATGAACCAGGGAGGGGGTGGTCTTATGTGGGTGTCGGTTGTGTTTCTGTCCTGCTGATCGAGGTTCGGCTTGAACGGCTCGTCCCCCTTCCCACTCCCGTTCCCCCTCCCGAAACCGTCGGGGAGTCCCACACCAGTTCGCGCGGCGAGGAATGGGGCGGAGACCGCGGAGTTGCCGAATGCCGGCAACGGCCTTGACGTAGTTTTTCTCTCGTCGTCGTCGCCGTCGTCTATCTATCCCCCCGAGTGAGTGAGAGAGAGCCGCCGAGCGATTACGACGAGGGTCGTTCTGAAACGGCCGGGACAATTTTCCCACGCCTGTTTCGTCGGCTCCCACGGTTTGTTCCGATGCGCGCCACAAGCTAGTCAGCGCCCGCCCCTCGTCGCTTTGGCCAAAGCGCTGGTTTCGTGTCTCTAGTTTCGGCGCGATCTTAATCGCGTTTAAGTGTTGAGTTGCGCGTTACATGTTGTGAGAGAGCAAATTATCGACAAGAGTTTTTTTTTTAAAGTGTAATTTGATGATTCTGTTCGAGGCGCTAAAAAATATTTGGCGTGATTTAAAGCTGTTAGGAGTCAAATGGAACTAATAAAAACATTATTAAATGTTATTGTCTCTATACAACGAAATTCACTATTTGTGGAGTGCACGGTCATGTATTAACATGATACATCTTCGTATCTACCATGGCATTGTCCTATTAATTTAAAATTAAAAAATTAACTTTATAACCTCTTTTTGAATAGTTAAAAAAATTAATTTGTTTTTGTTGACTATATTTGAATACATTTTTTACAAAATCTACCATTTCATTATAACGAACTTTTTTATTATTATTCCGGATCACTGTAGTGAATAATCCTACAGGAGGTTATTGTACCCCTCGCGTCGCTGCGGCGATATATGAGGAGCACATTCCAGTACCACAGAATCGAATAAACAAAAGCCATCGCCGGGAATCGAACCCGGAACCACCCGCTTTGTAGTCTATGACGATAGCCACTGAACCACGGAGGCCGCACGTATACTATAATTTATTATTATTATAATATAATGTAATTAATTTTTATTATATTTATAAAATCGTACATGTGTATTGTTCATTTTTTCACGAATAATTATTAAGATGTCGTACCTGAATGAAATTTGATAGCGATTAATTATAAATTATGTATTGTATTGATTTATAAAAAATGATACTAAATGAATAATAAATGCCACATTAGAAATAATTCTGTGTAAATATACAATATTTGCAATCTCAAGTTTAGTTTTATTTTACTATTACTCAGTTAATTTTAATTATTTTTATTTCTAAGTACCTGAATAAAAAGTTTCTATTTTTACGCTTACTTTTTGTACTTTTGAAGTATGGACAAAAAATGTTGTCTGCTTTGGAAAATATTTTGCAACTTAAATTATATTGAAAATTCAAGTCGTTTGAAAAATTTAACTTTACTGTAATGATCTTAATAATTCTCCATCGTGGTAAATAATTCTCCATCGTGGTAAAGAAGAGGCATGTCGCATTACTGACTCTCGTTCTCTGCAGGCCTTCCACATCTGCCAAGAAGATGGTCGCCACGACAGCTTCCTGTGCCCGAACGGCACCATCTTCAACCAGATGTACTTCGTCTGCGACTATGCCCAAAACGTCGACTGCAGCCAGGCCACCAGTCTCTACGGTCTGAACGCTGAGCTGTACAAGGACACCGCCCGCTACGAAGCTGCTCAGTCCTACGCTAATGGAATCGGTGGATCCTCCATGGATGGTGGTTACGAGAACGGCGCCATGATGATGACTGGCCAACAGCAGGGTTACGGACAGGGGGCGCAGCGATCGGGTGCCAGCCGATCTAACGGTCGAGCACAAGGTGGCGCCTCTGCTGCCGGTTACAACGGAAACGGAAATGGAGGATCGGCTTCCGCCTCCAGCTCCGCCGGATATCCGCGTGCTGACACCCAGCCAATGGCCGCCAACTATTAAGTCGATGACGTCACAATCGTCACCATGTGTGGTATTTATAAGTTGAGTGGGGCGCGTGTTCCAATGATTGTTAGTCAGAAATATTGTATTATTGCTCTTGCGTTAATTATAATTATATTTAAAACTCATAAATTATTTATCAAAAACTATTTAATGTCACTCATCACATGGTTAAGGCCAATCCAACAAGCAACTTTCATAGCTCATGTTGTTTGTTATGGGGCAATCGCACATTTATTAATCTATTGCTGGTTGGCCAGTATATTGTTTAGGAAACTTGCAATTGCCATTCATACATTATTTTGTTTATTTAGAAGTTAGTTGTGTATATTTATTTCAAATTTAATTGACAGTTACAAAAATTCAAATTTATTAACGATTGCAAAAATCGAAATTTAATTAAACAATTACAAACATTTATATTTAAATATAGAAATAAGATTTAATTTAAAATAAATCTTTTACATTTTTTTCTACTCAATTTCAGTAAATTTTAATTAAATTGAATGTATTCAAAAAAATTATGGAAACCTTTATCCCCTTCATATAGTTTAATCAATTTCTAATTTTTTAAATACTGGTTGAACACGGATGCATAGTACGAATCATTTGTTTCCAAACATAAATATAATTATATTTAAATTAATGGTACACAAATTATTTGATAAAAGTATTTAATGCAGTGACATTGAGTTCTGTTTGTTATCAGTTTAGCTGCAAATCGCTCAAATTCATAATTTATTTTTTCACGAATATATGTAAATATCATTATCGAGTACATTCATATTCTCCTTATTTGAGGGTTGGTTTTGTCATCTGCTTTTCTTCACAATTGCCATATAACCCACATGTATGCCATGTACATGTACGTGTAAGTAATATTGCACATGGTGAATTAAGTTAATGAGAATCATTCAAAATGTAACACATCATGTGCATCTATTCAAATCGATTGCCAAATTAACACGTGAGATATGTATAAAGATATTCAATGGAATAAAAATTATTGAAACCAACAAAATCAAATGGCTTCCTATTATTTAAACGAACATGTACATGTACAGTTGTACATCAATTATCTTTCCAAGGTATTAATGATTCGTTTGACAAATATAAATTAACAAGATGTGTTAATGTAAACCCTCTAATAGGATAATATTTTTCCAGTGACAGATGATAGAAATATTATTAACAGAAGCTCACATTATTTTACATGGCAGAACCTGGATTTGAGATTCATAATAAATGAATTAAATTCAAACAGTTATTGTCTAATTTTGTAGCCATTTGCATTAGACAAGGTGCTCAAAGGAAGAGGGTAAAATATGCCTTCAAAAAACAACTTTTACTTTTTAGAAAGCACGAACAAGAAACTTCGATAAGAAAGGCGTGAATACGGCCACGAAAAGTTTCCGTTCAAGACGCGCCGAAATCAAACACCACTTTCGAAAGGTAGACATAAGAAAACAACATGTGGATAGTGGCGAGAGGTGCGCATTTTCAAGACGTTTCCATCAAACGTCTTGAAAAGAGGCCGTAGCTGTATCTCCAGCGTTCGACTAATCAAAGAGCCACGGAGCGATTCTTACGTGCACTCGAGTTCCACCAAACCACTCTGATCTCTTTATGGATATGCTGAGCGGGATCGTGTGGCTCGTGATTTTTTAAATTCACGTGGTTTGCCACTTAGACGAAAAAGACTAATAGATGGCTTTTTGGCAGCATCCCTTGAGCCGCGGCCGCCACGCCTCTGACAGCGCTTTCAGGCCTTTCGAAACGCTTTCACTTTTTTCCTAAAGGTTTTTTTTGTTGATCTTAGGAGTTCGTGTGGACAAGAACTCGCATAACTCACGGCTCTATTCGTTGTCTTAGGCACAAACCACAGAGCCCATCTAAGAACGCCTCTATCCGGCACAGAACACAGAAATATACCTCAAGAAAAACAGGCAACACGGTTATTTGGAAAGAGAGATAAAAATCAATCAATCAATTATGGATGGATCTCGATAAGAAAAAAAAACAAAAAACGTGTGAATAAATGTTACGATTTTCGTACACGCTTGCTAGTATGTATTAAAAATGGTTTGCATCAAGTGGTGTTCGAAAATTTTATTTATGTGCATGCCCGTTTCGAGTTTGGTAAACTCAAATACATGTATTACCCTTGTGTTTTAACTATTTTAAATTAAATAATACAGAAAATAAAATAATAGAGGAAAGCAGAAGAACTTATACTGGTACACGAATTGTGATTGTACAATACTAAAAATAAATAGTATAATAAAATATTGAATATTATTGACTATCAATATATAGCATTTCGTAATAGAAATTAATTTTAAAATATCCCTGTCGAATTTCATGTAACTCAATCAAAAATTAATTCTGTGGTTTTATTGGTTGAAATTGTCAAAAATTCTGAAGACAGAAAGTTTTCTGAAGATATAAAATTAATCATGTATAGCATTTTTTTTTTAAATCACTGTAGTGTACAGCACTAATGCGATTATGTGCCTATCGTGTTACAATGCCTGCAAGGCACAATTATTTTTAGAGGGCGACATTACGTAGTTATCTTCGCACAACTGGGCCATTCAGCTAAAATAAATTTTTTTTGATTGCATCCCATTTTTAGTGTAATTAAAACCCGCTGTATAAAGCTGTAATAAGTCGCTTATTAATAAAATATTAACCATATTCACATTGCCCAAAATTATTTTTAAGTAACTAAAAAAAGCCAATTGAATTTCACGTTGACTACAAATCGATGAAAAACCTTATCCGACATCACCGCTATCACAGTATCAGCATTTTGGGCCAATACATTCTGAATTGCTCTTAATTCTCTGATCCCATTTAAATCTGACCAAGGCTTTGGTCAGATTTAAGGTCAAATTAAAGAAAAAGGTTAAAGGAATATGAATACGTGCGTACATAAATCAATATACAACCATTTCATTTTTGTTGGAGTATATTTTATGCATGCAAAAAATTGAATGGGCTCGTGGCGATATGCTGTATATCAATTTACTTGTCAATTTTTTTCTATGTTCGATTCACGATGTCAAGTATTTAATTTTTCTATGTATTTTCATTTGAACAGGGCTGCTTATGATCTTTATACAGTGCATCTACATGTATTATCCAAAATGACACACTGATGTTTCACCGAAACTTAATAGGTTTTGTTCGATTGACTTGGTATTGAAATTGTTCACGTACCGTAGGCTATGCTCCGGAACTTGACCCGACATTTTGTAGCAAATTATAATCTTCGTATTTACGACACGCTGTGCGATATGCTAGTCTCAAAAGCTGCGACAGATTTTTCCTTCAAGTTCTGGCCTTTACGTTTGGAGGCCGTCGTGTGTTCCCCCTTCAAATATTGTACAACGTCAGTCATATTTCGTGTGTTGAGATTATCTGGCGACCTCAAGAGGCTGGCCAATTTGCCGCCGGTGTTTGCAATACGCGGTCTCGGTAAGGATCGGCTCCATGCACACGGGGTTTTTACAATATATACTGCCGCCCTGAGCAAACACTGAAATGATACGCCCCCTTTTCTTACGAAGTCTGATAAGGCAACAACTAGCAAGACAGACTTTTAACAAGACAGACGCATGACAGACTTTTGAGGCATGGAGGTGCAAGAAACAATAAAATTAGGTTTGTTAGAGCTTATTTTGATTATATACTGAATCTTTTACACGGTAATTGTTGAGTTGAATTTACTTTATAATTTGCTGTTAGTTTATAATACCACAAACTGTTTGATAGCTACAGGCGATGTAAGGAGCAGATGATTATTGGAATAGCTTTAAAATAATTTGTGATATGCATGAATAAAATTGATTCTCTGAAATATCTCATTGAATGATTGGCCCGATTTACGAATGTTACTTAAAAAATTCATGCAAAATAAAGTCATAATAAAATCGTTCTCATTTGAAATCACACCGATGAGTATTTGAGAATTCGGATTGAAAAGGGTCATTAACAATGCGGATTGAAAAAGGGTTATTAAAAATATTTGGGTTTTTAAATCCCGATTCTTCACTTCATAAAGTGGGAGGATGTGCTTTCATTACAACAAACCATTTTTTCATTTACTGCAAGGTTACTGCAAGGGTTTGCATGTTCTGGACACTTGACCAGGTGGTTCTCCCTTTTTAAGATGGGTAGTGGCCATCCCGGCCGGTTTTACGTCCAACTCACGTATTCCGGTCATGTCCCGTCGACCTGGCAAGATAATAGTTTATGGACTCTTCGCCTGGATGAGCGAGAGAGAAAGCGAGAGATACTCACTCTGAGGCTTGGCTTATTTTTAATTGATGGCGGCCCGCATGCCGCGAGTCAAACTATGTGCCAACTGTTGTTGTTAAGCGGTGTCGCTTTTTCAATCACGCTTTTTTCCTTTCCACCACTCTCCACCTTCATTATCAGTTTTGGGTAGGAACGAAACGGAAAGTTCCCGTTCCTAGGAACTGGTTCCTTTTTTG
>JAUJYS010001567.1:0-16992 GCA_033995665.1 Melogona broelemanni | reverse complement strand
TTGTATAAATTCAGTTTAGGTCACGTGCTGGCTTCACACAAACAGAAGGACACCATTTTCAGTCTTATAGTATAGATTATTGTCTGGAGTTTGTTGTCCCTTTGGGCTTCAAAACCTTGAAAACCGAACCATCAATTTTGTTGAAATAAATTACGAAAAATTATTTAATTTTATTATTTTTATTAGCCGATGAAATATTCAAATATTTGTCAAACTTTATCATTTTAATGCGAATATATAATTGTACCACAAATTATAGCAAATATCGCTTAAATACACGACAGTGAAATGTCGTCTGGGATTAAAAATCAAGAATCAAAGGTGAAGCTTGAACACTCTCCTGGGTTTCCAACTTTGTTTCTAGTTTGATTGTCACTGTGAAAAAGCAAAATGACAGCTTTTGATTACAAATACGATATATACCTCCCCATGGCGGGGAACAAACAATAAATCGATTACTAACAATTACTTGTGTAAATACATTTTGGAGTTCTGCACGGCTCCCAGAACAAAGTATTTTTTTAACAGTGACGTTACTAAAAAAGTGTGGCCATCGCTGGACTAGGCGATAGGCCTACCCCATCCAATACACGAATGCGGCAGCCGAGATGGAGAGAGAGAGAGAGGCAGCAGCAGCATAGACGGAGCGACCGGCAAAGAAACACACCTTATCCACAGATGGAAATTACACGGGGATGCGCCAACGGGCGCGTCGGCGCCAGTCAGACTGGACTCATTTTTTTTTCTTCTTCTCCACTCTCTTATTCTCGAGAATCTTGCGCCAGTATATATCTATAAACTCGTATATACATATACGCCGTATATAAGTTGTACAGGGTGGGCCGCGAGCTAACGGAAACGCCGGCCTCACTAAAACAGTTGGAAATACTATGGGACTAATTTTCATGCCAATGTCGATCAATTCTGTCGATGTGTAACCTGTCCCTCTGAACCATGATTCAATCGTCAACAACAGCACGCATTCCAGGTACAACCAGCAGAACACGCAAACCAAATGCTAGCAACTGAGTTGTACAGACAGATATTTTATTATTTTTTATTATTAAGGGGAAATTCCTGGCACTGAAGTGAATATCACTGCAAGAGATTCTGTGCGTTGGCCTTTAACAAGTCTCTGACAACATTGGTCTTAACCAATAATATTCTTGGGAGTGGAGATAGGGCAAAAAAAAAAAGTATTATTGTGAACTGCTTTTTTTGGACAAAATGGTCTATTTACTCCATTTGCCATACCAATGTCGCATCCGACATTTTACAAGACCGAGTCAAGTTGCGCGTGAATTCGAAATCCTAAATCCATCAACCAGGTGGCACTGCAATTCGCCAACAGCACCTCTCACGTCCAACTCCATTCCACGGCTATATAGGAAAAAAGGGAGGGGGCAAAAAACCCGACTATATCTGCGGAAACAGATAAAAAATAGGCCTACCAAATATTTGTCTCCATTACGCAGACGTTTAGAGACGAATCGACCATCCGCAGACACACCACCACCACCACCACCGACAAGCAGTGAGACACGGGTTACATATATCCACGTGCACGTATGGACGATAACCGTTACAGAGAGAATCTACGCAATAGGAGAGAGACCGCCCATATAAACTCGTACATGTAGATGTACCCCCGAATAGTAGGCCTATTTGTGGCCGTACGGATAGATCCCAGACAGAGCGAGCGAAGGAAAGAGAGAGAGAGTGACGGAGGTCCGACGATATCGAAAGCCGTCTAGCAAAGCTCCGACGAGTCATTTTTACAATTGGAAATACCATCATCTCGAGAGCGCTAGAGGAATCTGGGGAGCGATTACACAGCACGCGCGCCTTCGCTCGCTCCACTTCGCGCAGACTCAAAAGTTTTACGAATTTGCAATGGTGCGTATGCGCTTTCGGTGTGGGTAGGGGGTTGTGTGGGTGGGGTATGGGAAGGATAAGGAGGGGGTCGGTCGAGACTGTGGGCGCCTCTGGCATTAGGTGTCCTGAGACCCGTAACTTTCCTGGCGGAATAGTTTCGTTGAAAAGGGAAGTCTCAACTATTTTTTTATTTTTTTATGAACGTTTCGTGCGATTTTTCGACCAAAAATAAACCTATCCGAAATTGTTCAAACATTTCAGACGAGAACACCAAAATGAATAATATAAACGAAGTTATACATAATCAACCACGAGTGACTTAGTTCAATACGTAAAGTAGACAAAATTTCCGAATTATCTTTTTTCAAATATCAGACCAATTTCCCCTCCCATATTTGTGGCACCATTACACGAAAAATAAAAAGTAAACACGCACACAAACAGAATTATTAAACAAGAAAATAAAATCATAAAACAGATTGCTTCATCAAAAGCGCATTTTTTTAAACATTATCAGCCGGAAATTTAAACCTACATGTCCACAAGACTAAATTCGGAAAAACTCATTAGATGTGCTTACTTCGAAATAGGGTCTCACCAGGATATAACGGCCACCCATTTTGTATTCCTAGCGGGCAAATTCGCGGATACTTTCAAACGAGTTCACCGGCTGGAATACATTGTAGCTAGCATCAACAGTTTCAAACACAGACTCGCTTCGAACAACACCAACCGACAAATACTGGCATTAAAATACTAATTTTATTGTGTATGCTCAAATCAACGTATATAATAAATATTATTGCTTTGGCAATTTTTCCCGAATTTTTTTCGAAGCACAACATTCACTTCCATCGGATTAATCGAGGCGATCACGCGGCATTGCTACATCAACTTTTCGCGGACTCTGTAAAAAACATCAGATACGTTTAACCTTAATGTAAAGTATACGACCCCCATTGTCTCAACGATCGAACACTTGCCCATGACATGTACGTGTACCAAACAATTTTGTAATTCGCCTCACTTGAAAAAGACCTCGCGGTCGAAATATCGTGTATTTTTGTACTCCTGTAACTGATGGATAAAGAATGTCCACTATCACACTTCCATTAACTAGTTTGTTAATTTATTTGTTTGTAAAGTATACGGTTTAGCTACTCCACATTGCTCTATGTTCACCCCCTCCCCATCCACACTCTTCCCCTTAAAAAACCAGCTTATCCCACCCACGCGAAATCTCCTCTCAAATCCCATCAACACCGCGCATTGTGCCCGGCTGCTAACAGGCGTTCATTTTCTCGGTATAACAGAACACGCGCGCGCCGACACTTCGTCAAAGTCAACTCGAGTACACACATGCTGCTTTCTACGAGAAACTTTTTTTTTATTTTCACCGAGTCATTGGACAAAATGAAAATGTTTCGTTATCAGAAAATTGCAGCAGGAGCAACAGCAAGTGCGCCCAATTCGCCAAAGTTTGTCTACCAAGCAAAGCACACAGAGGGTGAGAAAGTGAATTGGGGAGGAGATGAAATTCGGGGACAAAACAGTCGGTCTATACAAAAGTTGGTCTGAACCATATGGAACTACTCTAGTCCATAGACCCGTCATACTTGGTATACACAGTACAGCGAAAAATGAGGAGTTGACTGACTGTCAGATGGATGGCAGAAATGATGTACACTTGACACGCGTAACTCGATAATGCTTAATTTTTCAAAAACAGAGAAACGCCTTTAAATAGCTTGTTGCTGTTTACTGTATGAGTGAATTAAGTAACGCACCCGTGCATGTACGTGCCCCCGAATCCGCTGTAAACGTAAAAATGGTTTCATGAGAAAAACTTAATTTTTTGGGTCATTGCAATTCCACTTTACTGTCACATTCGTTTTTAGTAAGGCAGACGGTTTTTATTAACACTAATTTTCAAGCATTAAGCTACTAATATGATGGTGATTTGAAAACAATTGCGCTCACGCATCAAATTTACCGAAATATACTTTAAGCTATTTACTTGGCGAGACATGACATATTGATTATTAATAATTGCCGATCTCATGGGTTTTTTTAATTATTTTGACATGTTTTAAATGTCAAACAATTCACTTATTACATTTTACGTACTCGTCTTAAACCTTATTCTCTTAAAAAAATTAAATTGTAACGAAACAATTCGTTATTATGTTTACCTTCACCGTCTAATTCTAATATATTCTCTAGATGCGGAAATCATAGTTGCAATGTCAGATTTAATAAGGAACGAACCGCTGATACAATTTTGACAGTGTTTCTCTAAATTGGCGGCGGCGTCCTAGCAATGGAATACCGTTGGCCATTTTTCGAAAAAAGAACGCGTCCCACGATTGGCCCAACCCAATCACGTGCAGCTAGCTGACGCCACGCTCATTGGCATGCCGCACGGGATAGATCGAACCCGCGCACACACACACACACACACACACACACGCAGAACTTTGTAATTACGTCTATTCGTCTCGACTGTTACGTTGATAAGACTTCGGGGACACCCACACCGAAGGTGAGAGGGAGGAGGAGGGTGAGAAAAGAAGACAGAAAGCGCCTCGCTAAATGCTCGCCAGCACCCACCGCACATCACCGTTGCCGCCAGCGAGTCGGTGCGGGGCGTTAGACGTGTGTGTCGGCAGCGGCGGCGGCGGCATCTGCAGGTTCAACTATTGCAGGAATTTAATTAAAAAGTTTACAAAAGACGAGTAAACTGTAAGTCGCCGTAATAACCGTCGGCGAATAACTAAGAACCTTTATCCCCCCCCCCCCCAACCCACCCACTACACCGTCACCCACTCATCTAGGCGCATTTGGTAAAAGTCTTCCAAAGAATCTGCTGAGATACTGCGGGGGGACGCCATATTGGTACCTAGTTGTCCTCTTGAGACCTTCATTGGGACACTTTTTCTAATACATTACTTTAACGTGACGAAAGTGAAAGAAAGGAAAGCCGAGAGTTAAAGAAGAATAATCAGAGAATACATATTCATCCAAAAGAGCGATTTCGTCGGACACATAAACAGCTGAAGATCAAAGTGGCATCCGCGAAACATTCACTGTCAACCGTAACTTTAATTATACAAATAATAATAAAACAGATATTGTTGCAGTTAATCATTCAGGGTAGCCAAGAATTACGTACACAGCGTCGTGACCTTATTATGAGCGGGCCTCGGCTGAGCAGAGGTCCACGTGATCTGATGATATTGGTGGTGATAATTTCGGTTTCCACGCAAAGTTGGTCTCGGGAGGTCCACGGTGCGCACACATGTACATGTATCGAAAGCACCGTGGCGTATTTCACGAGAAAGATCAATATTAGTGGTAAGCGCATTCATAATGTCAATGCGTTATTAGAAGTCTGTTCAAGCGTTGAGCGTTCAAGAATTTATGCATTAAAAAGGGGGAGGCATTTTCTACTCGTAAAGCATCGCGTCATAACGCTGAAGAACAGCGCAATTTAGAAATTTTAGAGACAACAATTTGCTAGGCTACAAACTCACAGATACGTTTACTTTTTTTTTTTTTTTTAAATCACCGTAGTGCCTAGGGCACAACAGGATTACTGCACCCTCATGTATCTATGAAGATATGTGAGGGGCAGGGAAGGGGAATGGCAGCTGGAATAGCCAGGCTGCAGGACTACCAAATGGAAGCTCAGGGGTGACGCCAATACCCCAGGCTAAAGAATAAACGAAAGCCTTCGCCAAGAATCGAACCAGGAACCGTCCGCTTCATAGGATGTTGAAAATACGTGTGAGCCGTTGACATTTTGATATCGATAGCCTAGCGACGCATTTTCGCAAGCCAATTTAAACCTGACTATAATTACTAGTTTCCGACTATCAATTGCTACATCGATAACTTCATATGTCAAATGTCCGTTCAC
The DNA here is from genome assembly GCA_033995665.1 of Melogona broelemanni. Lineage (NCBI taxonomy): Eukaryota > Metazoa > Arthropoda > Diplopoda > Chordeumatida > Chordeumatidae > Melogona > Melogona broelemanni. The sequence goes on along the minus strand of JAUJYS010001567.1, from coordinate 11,198 downwards.
CTCACCTAAGCTGTTGACATTTCGGAAGGAACAGAGATGCTACTTCCTAAACTGATTACAAACGTCTATAATTACTTCGCTATCGATTTGCTATATCGATAGTTTACATTCAGACTATCGCCCATCCTCCCCCCAAAACAGCACGAGCGAGATATGGCGCGTGTGATAAGCGGAGAGAAAGTGGGTGAGCCACCGAGAGAAGGCGGCGGCGCACGAGAAAAGAGAGAAAGAGATGGAGATAAACACGCCAAGTCGTTGGTAATCGGATAAACCGATCGAAAACGGGAACAACAAACTTAGATGGAAGAAAAGAGACGGTGCTGTGGTAGGAGGGGGTGTAGGAACGGATGGTGGCATCGACCAGAGGAAGGTGGCAGTGGGTTGGAAGGATGCTGGGAAGACGCGGTTAGGACACACACGGCGAGACGATCTCGCAAGAGATGAGCAGGAGAGAGAAAGGGAGACGATGACGACTAAGACGAAGAAGGGGTGGGTAGAAGAGAAAGAAAGAAGAAGAAAAAAAACACACCGGCGTATAACGTCAGAGAGGGAACGGAGAGGAGCAACACAAACCACTCACAAAGAGCGAGCGAAGAATTAATGGAAAACGAAAGAGAAAATCAAGGACGGCTGAGCAGACAGCGGGACCTAATGCAGAGGCGGTCGCGCCCTGGGCAGGTACCCGTTAACCCCCCCCCCCTTCTTGGTTCCTACCATCAGACAAAAGGATTAGGAAAAAGCAAAGCCTGAATTGTGTTTGCAGCCCAATAAAAAAAATGTTTAGTTCATTAATTTTTTTCCAAATAGTTCTTATTAATATAATGTTTAATATAATAATTCTTATTAATTGCAACTAGCATTACGACTTGTATTACGGGTTGACTATCGTTCATCAATCTAGTAAAAGATATTATGTACCATAGTGTTAGTGGCACATTTTCGCTACTACCCCAGTATTGAATATACGAGAGCCTGCGCCGGGAACCGAACCCGGTACCGCCCGCACCGCAATCCCACGGCTTCACTTCCCAAACATTCCACAAATCCATCATCACTACAGTCGGTATGGCCACAAATAAATCGGACAACAGCCCATGCCGTCCCATAAACCCCCAGCCCAAGAAAGGCATTGGTAGATGAGACACACACACAAAAAAAAACACCCAATGAGAGAATGAGGGAGAAAACGACGTGAAAGAGCGCGAAGCGAAGGATAAGAAATTACCACGCGCGAAAGGACAAAAAAAAAGTGTAGGCAACAGAGAGAAAAGGAACAGAACAGAGAAATATATATTAGAACGAGAAAGAGAAAGAAGAAAAAAAGGCAGAGCGCCACCGAGAGACGATAATAGGAAGACAAAAAAAAAAAGGAATGGTGGAGACCGATATAGGCTACTAATTAAGCATCGCCCGTCTAACATGAGGTGGTGCTGTGTGTTGGTGTGTGGGGGTGGTTCTCGAATTTGCGGAATGCGAATTGATGACGAGACGAATCCAATTGTCCCAGCAACTACCAACCACCCTCCCCGGTTAACGACACTGCAAATCGCAGTTAGCGAGAATGCCACCGCATGGTTTGTCTGGCCGATTCCAACGTCCGATTGTGACCGCTTGAGCGAGTGTGGTTTTGACGGAAGGGTCATTTGGAACAGCAGAGAAAAAAAGGGACGAGGAACGACTTGTTTGTGGGTGGTTATTTCGTTTCACGACTTCGAAACGAAAACCCATTATTGCAAAATCGATATAATCGCTGTTGTTTCGATCGACCAACCTGTTTGGCCCGATTGTGGCAATGACAAAATATTGATTTAAATCGATGACGTATCGGGTAATTTCGATGCTATCAAAACAATATATCTTGTTGCTTTTAGCATGCACGAATCCATCGCAAGTTAGTTTGTCAACTGCTAAAATTACTATGATAATCGTACGATGGCTAAAAAAATCGCGCAATATTGTTCAAGATTATTGGATAATATCATATTATTATTCCTAAAGAACCACCAAAGAAACAAATCGCCATAAAGTAGTTTTAGTAAAGCATTTGGTGAATTATAGGTTGGTGTATTATAGCGAAACCAGCAATACTCATAAGTTATGCAGGAAAGTCTGTGTATAAGGGGCACGATCTGTCCGCCTTCGCGAGCTCTGTAGCTCGTAAACCAATCGCCATGCGGGTGAAACAACCACGTTCGCTGCCCACAATTATACAAACACTCGCATTTATAAACTTCACGTGTCTCGTAATATCCGCAGAGGTGTAGACAGGTTAAACTGTGCCGACGTCGACACAACTTGCATCCTCCTGGGACCCCCTAAAATCTACCAATTTTTTATTTAACTTTTATTTATTTATTTAAATTGGCTTAACCACGAACAAAAGTAACAATAGCCTGGCTGGAGGCTATATAGGTTCGGACAGCGCCTACTTTTGTCACAGATTCAGCGAGAAAAGTTCCTCAAAATTTAACTTCAAGAAATCAGAAGGCCACTTACAGTATAACAAGGAGTAAGAATGACTCCTTAACCGAAGACACTTTAATAAACAATCATCTAATCTGCATCAGAAAAACGCAATCAGCGACGTCACCGATGAAACAGAGCACTAGAAGTGCAAACCGTTGACACTTAACTAACCGATTAGCATCGAACCTTAAAACATTATCAGACTTGACTGTGTGAACGCCATCAATTGATGATACCAACATCCAAATAAATTTTAACCGTGAGTGGCGACACTGTCGTCATCTAATAAATCACCCCGCATTTGTATCTGTTTTCTCCCGAATTAAAGGACCGCACCAGATCTCAGGCAGATTGAGACCAACACGGGCTGGAAGCGGAGGTAACGATTTACAACTGCCAACATGATTTGCGTGACAAGTGTCTGGCGGCTGCTCGTAAGCCACTATTTTAGCAGGGCCCGGCGCTACCAAACACGTTACCGTAGATCACTCCCATTTCACGAGCCCCGCTCCATCTCTTTTCCCCGCAAGCACCACGGGCGGTCCCCGCCAGTAACTAATTGCCGACGACAACACACACACTACTAACGCGTGACAGGCAAAACAGCACAACGTATAGAGGAAAGATAGAGACTACAAAGTGAAGGTTTTACAACATGGAAGGATCAAGATGAAGGTGAATAAACAGTATCTCACGCGCAGTAAATAAAACCGAAGCACCGTAATTTGTGTTTTAATGCGCCAATACCAAGATGCTGGCAACATCTTCTCGAACAGTAAGATGCTCTCAGAATTTTGGCAAATGTTCTAGAATCCAGGTTCGATTCCCGGCGAGGGTTCTGTTCTAGTATCTTCGATCCTGGGGTACTGGTGAAAATGTGTCCCTTAGACATTGCCAAATTAACACGAAGGGAACAGAACCGTATGTAGAACAAGTAATACCATAAAACAGGGGGATTGTGGATAAGTGAAGATTTAGAAGTTACGTCTTATTGTCAGTGGACTCCAAAAAAAGTGAACAAATCAACGTAATAAGGGAATGCGAACACTGAAATCAATCGCGCCCCTTGCTGGATGAAAAGAGATACACGATCAGCTGCGAATCACTATCAAAAAGCCAAGCTATATTCTCCTCTCACTTATTCGATCCTGGTGAAAATGTGTCCCTCATATATTGCCACAACAACACGAGGGGTACAGAATCTACTGCAGCGATATTCACTACAGTGATCAGGAAGAAAGAAAAAAATGCGGTTATTCGAATGAAATCATCTTGGCACGTGATACACCATCAAAATTCGATAATGTGGCATCGAACCACGACCACGTGATTCTGCCCCAATTTTCAACATTAGATTTATTTGTCGACGACGTCAGAGGGCGCCACGTGCCTACAGCGCGGCGAAATCGCACGTGCTGAGAGGCCCGCCCCAGCAAACCCCAGTCTCAGTCGCAGCAGCTAAAGCGAGTCAGTCAACCGTGCGCCGAGTCTGACAAATATAACGAGCAATTAAAATAATGCGCGAGCGACCGCGTGCGCGCGGCACACGTCCAATTATAAACTCTCCCGACAACGATTGCTCTCGACGAGACGAGCGACGAGGATGAAGAAAGAGAAGGAGAAAAAAAGGGAAAAGAAAAATCGCGCGACAGGCTCTCTCTCGGCCGCCCCTCCCCCTCCCCACCACCTCCTCCTCCTCCCGTCAATGTATAATAATTAATTAAACACGCAAAGCGTTATCGACTGGAGGAACTTCCCCGTCATTTAGCAGGAGGGAACACCCAAAGCCGGAACGACAAGTAATGCCACGCTCGAAAAAGCCCCTTTTGTTCAACGCTAAAATCTATAGCCCGGCATTTAATATTCGATACTTTTTTTTTTGTTGGGTGAAAATCACGCAATATCGGCAACGCCTGTAGCGGGCGACGGATACTTCAATTTAATTGAAGATGCCATAGTACAAAAGTAATTACTACAAATGAGGAATACAATTTACAATTGCTTTGATCAGCTGATTTGAAATAAAAAAATACTGCTGTAAAATAAGATTGAACAGATGCTTTCAAAACTAACAAAATGAGATCTCCTCAAGATATTCATACGAACGATACATCTTCATGATTAAATTTTTTTCCAGATTTTAAAAAGGATCAACAGATTCGATTTTATTACATCTCCATATAATGGATCCGTTTGATTTGTACAATCCATACAAACAATGAGACAGACTAACTATATATATATATTAATTAAAATGTATATTTTGGCATCGCATCACAAACAGCGATGACCGAGTATACGTCGTGCATTGCGGTGAAGCATTAAGGGGGAGCTTTCGCCTCCGCCATTCAGTAAGTAACCTTCGCTAGAGTTACGCATCAAATCACGCGTAAAAACTATCTCGTAAAAATACAATAAAACTATGAGAAGAGATTTCAAATTTTCCAGCCAAACTTTGATTGACTTATCAGACGACTATAGCGCCATCTAGCGATACTACCAAAAGCAAATATAAGTGAGTGTATGGAACACTTGAGAAAAGCTGGTGGTGGGTTGGTGGTGGTATCTTGTGAAAAAAATAGGCCTACCGTGTTAGTGAAAAAAAAGCAAAATCGAGAGGGAAAGAAAATGAAAAAAAATAGAATAGAAAATGGAAGGTGGTGGGAAGGGGCGGCGTTAAACGAAATCGAGAAAAACAGAAAGAACGCGCCAGAGATGACGGTGTGCTCACGTGCAGCGATAGAAAGCGAGGCAAACGAGGGGAGCGCTCTCGTCAAGCGAGTCAAAGCAATATAGGTGTTTTACTCGTGTAGCTGCTCCAGAGCGGCTATCCCCCCTCCCCTCCCCCACCACCATCACCAGTCCTCTCTAGTCGCTCGCGAAAGATATTTGCAGCATTAACAGATTTCTCGATACATCCAACTTTTTCACAGTTCAGCAGCAAATCTAATTACACGTTTCTCGCTCAGGCAGCACATCATCAATTTAATGTGACGTCGCCGGTCCATATGTGAACAAAATTATATTTAATAAATCCCTACCAAATAGGTTGGGTGTGCTGGCTGCTACCGCTGCTGCTGCTCAGAGAGTGGCGGGTAGGTTGGAGGGGGTGGGCGCGTAGGAGAAATGGAAAAAAGAAGGGTGTGAATGTGGGGTGAGGTGGCGAATAAAAGGCGCATTAGCAAAAGCGGACAGCCCTACCTCGCGCGTATGGAAAAATGCGAGTGGAGCGGGACAATTTAAGGGAATGATTAGGTTTTCGAGAAGGGTGGAGGGAGGGGGGAGGCTAAATTTGGAATCAACCAGGGAGAAAAAATCGGTACCAGACGAACGGTAGCAGATAAATTGGTGAATGTAAATACAGCGCCATCTAGATGCAAGTTTCACGCAAGAACAGTCACTCTGCCGACATTAATACTTATTTTTTAAATGCGAACCGAACTCAAGAGCCCACATTATCGATCTAGTTTAACTTATAAATTATCGAGAAATCGCTTACACATACATGCCTATTGGTTAAATGCTCTAACAAATCTGTGATGTCATTCGATTCAAACAGGTATGAGGTAATATTACATGTCCGCAATGAATCCTCATAAAAATGAAAAGTACATTCGTATATGGCCGAGAGGTAGCGGGCTCGCTTACCAACCAGCGAATCTGGGTTCGATTCCCAGCGCAGCCAATCGTGGTACTGCGCGGGGAAAGGCAATGGCAAACCACCTTGTATTCTGCCAAGAACAACCGCAGATGTCTGGGGATCGAGGGTCGGGGTCCGCAGACGACACCCTGCTGTTAAAACCAGTCCCAGGACTGACTAACCAACCAACCAAATGAAATTTAAAAGCAGAACTTTTTTTGAATTCGAAGTTCATTGAAACACATGTAAATCACTGTTCCGTATGGTTACAGTATATTGCAGTTAAGTCTGCTACAATACGAATGAATCACACATTGATGTTAGGTTTTTCCGGTTTTTTTACGACTCACCGTTCGAAAAAAGTAACGGAAGAGAGCAGTGCACCTAAAAACTGAACAACCCCATACCAGCGGAATCAGCATGGTCATGAAGTTGAATGCCATAAGCAGGACAAAACACAATAACGCTTGGTTCTATTGGTGATGGATTGTTAGGCCAAAAAAACAGGTACGCGAGATCAAATCTAAATTTTACTGAAAGTAATTTCTGGCCGGAGATCTCTTGGGGGTTATTTATCAGACCGAAATTTGCACATAACCTTCACTAATCGCTATAGACACGAGGGGTATAAATCCTGTAGTGATTAGCACTATAGTGATTTTAAAAAAAAATATTTTTTTAAATTTGATTTCATTTTTAATTTTAAATTATAAAGCTTGAACAAAATTTATTCTTCTAAAAACAACCGTGAAATATTTTAAGTTAAGAAATGCGCTTTTACGACATCATTTTCGATAGCATACCGTAATTAAATAATTATCGATGTTAAAGAGATTTAATTTTTAAGCACCATTTCAACGAAATTTTGTTCATACTAGTAATAATTCAAAAGGGGCATCGTAAAAAGAAAATTCATCTACGCTCGTGTATAATGATGATTTATTATTTGAACAACTGAGCGGCAAAAATTGAAAGTTCGATTGAAGTTTACAGGGACACTTGGAAATTTTTTTTTTTTAATTACCGTAGCGCCTAGTGCACTACAGAATTACTGCACCCTTGTGTCTCTGTGAAGATATGTGAGGGGCAGGGAAGGAAAGGGATGGGGAATAGCAGCTGGTATATAGCCAGGCTGCAGGATCCACCCCAAAGCTCTGGACTCCCTAATGGAAGCTAAAGGGTAACGCCAGTACCCAAGGCTAACGAATAAACAAAAGCCTGCGCCGGGAATCGAACCCGGGACCGTCGGCTTCGTAGGATGCAAATACATTTCCTGCTTCTATGAACGCGTATACGTAAATCGACAGAATGCTCTGAGCGGCGATCATATTAATCTAAATCTGACCAATTGAAGTGAGATTCAAACACATTTCTTTTAACACACATTCAAACACGATTGATACCTTTTTCGCTTTCTCCAGCAGTTCCATTGTCATATTACCCGTACCAGGACCGACTTCAAGAACAGTATCTGTACTCCTCAGGGCTGACTAAATTACGTAAAAAAAATTGACATGGTTCTTTAGCAACAAGGTAACCTTTTCAACCAGGTTTCAGTAGGGTCTAGGCCAATGTAAATAAGATAGGACGCATGACAGATATTGGCCCACCTTTTCGACAATACCCTTGACAATCATCGTATTCCGTAATATATGCTGTCCCAAGTTTGTGTTGAAATTTATACCTGGAAAGACGTGGAAGAAACAAGTAAATGTAAAAAAAAACTAGAACTTGAGCATTGTCTCTTTTGCCTTATTTTGCCATTTGCTAGTTGCCCTATCTTGTTTTTGACTTACCCTGCTTTTGTATTTCACTATGTGGTCTTGATTTGGGTTCCTTCTTAACCTTCGGCATCTTGAATGGCTTTCTTAACTCAGAAAATGTGTGCCTGATTACAAAATTAATGCAATTTTAATCTAAATTTAGCTAAAAAAAAAAGCCTACGGTGCTCAAATAAACCAACTTTAGGCTTAAAATCTTTCACGTGGTTGAGCAGATGAATTCATCGTCTGGCACCGTTTGGTATTCAGCCAATGAAATCGCTGGTTTATGTCTACCTTTAAGCTCAACCTAAACAATACGGAAATTTTTGATACAAGGCGATATGCTAACGCCACCTGGTGGCTAATATTGGAATATCTTTATTAGCCATGGAACCGCTTGCAATTTCGTAATCAACCGCTACGTGGCGCAGTTATGTGAAGATTTATTTACATGTAAAAGCGATCTGATTGAGCCCATTAATTTTTTATTGATCGCCGCCATTTTAGGGAATGTTGTTTTGCGGACTGGTTGTGTGTGTTTGCTGTCGTCGTCAAATCGGATTACCACGAATGGAAAATGACTGTTGACTTCTGTGGGCATTTTTGGGTGAGTCTTGACGGCCATGGTGTATTATTTGGTGTCGTTGAACACCGACAGACATTTATCCTACCGGACGAAACCTCATAGTTTGTCCCCGAATGGCCTCAGGGTGCAGTAGGCCGACGAAATTTACTCAACCCCTTTGGGGCCCCGAAATTGACCGACGCTAACCTCACCCGATCGTCCTCTGATGCGCACCTAACGGCACACTGGAAACTGCACTTTCTTTTAAACTTTTTTTAAAAAAATTTAAACCATGGAAATCAAATTTTTTATTTTGAATAAATTTTAGAAATTTAATAAAAAATTCTGTAGGAATTATATCCAGCAGAATTGTATTTAATATGTAAGGTGTATCCATCTTACATCCATTTTATTTGAAAGAATCACGAAAATCCATTCAGAAATACTTAATTCCAATTTATTTCAATAATTCGATCCTATTTCGAATCTCCCACCAGTTTCCAATAGGGATTTTAACCCTATTACCCCAAATGATAGTGACGTCACTATCGCCCATCCATTTCTGGCTCACCTGAGTCTCTCTGTGGCAGCCATCTTGGACCCAGTTCTAGTACAATTTAACCCACTGTTTTGGACTTTGTTGCTGTCTATGTGGATGATCCAGTCTTCCAAACACCTGAAATCAACAGAGAATATAGTGCCAAATGGATTCCATCCAAGCTGAGGTCAGTTTATATCAGTTAAATGCCTGTATTTTGTGCCAGAAGTTGGTTTTGACATGTGTTTAGATGCACATGAAATGGCTGCCCCACATGTAAGTGGGTTGCTTTTGGCTTTCGAGTTTTTGGGCGCCTCATAGGGGCACTATGGGACCCTTTTTCCCGACGCACCCCCATCGTTCTAGATCGATAGGCATTCTGCATAGGCCTTTCAGAAATTTCTGAACTGGTAGTTCAATAAAGGGTACCATTATGCACTCAGAATGGTACCCATGTCCAAAAGTTTGTTCTAATTTGATCACAGTGACACTGACAACTTGGTGTTTTGTCACAATTAGGCCCCTACCCTAATATCACTATATGGGACCACACTAAAATCGTCATTGTGTTGGACTGGAATGGAATTTTGACATTCTGTTTTTTGTATATTGTTTATGGGGCTATGGAGCTACTATTTAGCTATATTGCATGTCCCTTTAAGCCCCGTGCTCCGATGCGGCCTATCTCTTGTAATTGGGCGTTTCCTTGTGTCAACAGCCATAGGCATAGGGGGGAGATCCATTCCAAGCCAAAATTTACAATTTTTTAAGCCATCCATGTCTCTACATATGTCAAAACTTAATTTCATGCATGTTCTTACTGTTTTTTCATGTCTTTCATGGAGGTAGTGTCTCAGAAATAGTGATTTTATCGTCGTTTCTGTTGAGCTGCCATTGCCAGTCAACTGGTAGGGCAGCCATCTTTGATGCTATATTTTAAGCAATGACATGAGTCTGAAGACCAAATGCATTGCATTCATTCAACTTCTAATTTGTACTGCAAATTGGATAAACTTATTTAAACTTTGACCAATTAAAATGCTATATTTTCGGTGTTTTGTCGCCATCTATATTAGCATTATTATGACACAATTTGTTTCACTACAATTGTGTTCCACTTTGGTTAGACCAACTTACACTCTATCCTAGCGAGTTCTTTGGGTTGTCCTTACAGTCCCCATGCAAGATCCAGATATAGGTAGCCATTACCTGTATTCTGTTTATTGTAATTTTTCGCCAATTACTGGTCGGATTGAGCGCGTTCTTTTGTGTCTGACAGCTACTGGATACCATATTTTCCTCCAGATGTTGTCTCATTTATACATATTAGTTTTGGTTCCTCCTTGTTCCCCAGTTTGACACCATGATGGACCACCAGGGGGTGTATGGCAGACTCTGTATGGAGTTTTTCCTGAGACACCTTAGCAGTCCGGACCAGCACCACTACCTACACGCTGTGCTGGCTGCCTTCAACACGGCAGATGCGACGACTCCACCGCTGACGATCCGTCATAAATTCCAGAAGCTCATGCAGGCTTGCTTTCCAGTAGATGACAAGAACGTCACCGAAGCTGCTGAGGTCGAGGTCCTAAGCTACTTCGATTACATCGACAAGGTACTAGCAGTTTGGCGACTACAAGCATGACATTACCTGCAGACTGGTTCCCTTATGAGCACAATGCACAATACAAACTGACGACCTATACTGAAATGGCAAAACAAACATACAATCATGTATTAATTTTTTTTGTGGGCCATGTACCAGGGGGTACATGTTTTTAACTATGGGGGGTGTGATGTCAGCCTCGGATTTTCATCTAGACGCTGAGTGTCTATGATGATGACAAGCGCTCCTTCAGAGCTTCAAAACAGAGCAAATGCTTCCTAAGCATTTCCACGTGCATCTTCTCCTGCACGGGACATAGTACGCTATCTATTGAGACGTTTGGGCAACATCAGACTCCTTATATGGAGCTAGCTGTATTTATTGGCAGGCAGAGTTAATAGAGCGAAATAGCGTTTACCGTTCCTTCGTTTCTGTAGATGACACTTGTTAATCAAATGGGCGAATCTCCATCTTGGATATTTTTGTTGTATATCAAATGAACATGGGCTACTACATTTTTCAATCACTCTAGTACTTATCTAGGGTTCCTTCCCCATTTTTAATGGCAGCAATAAAAATGTTCCATCTTAAGAACTGATAAAATTCACCAAATGTCTTGA
>JAUJYS010001566.1:0-16993 GCA_033995665.1 Melogona broelemanni | reverse complement strand
AGGGGTGGCATACAGCAGACAACAATAGTTTATTTTCAATCGAGCAAACAAATGAAAACGAAAGTAGCATTCGAAAGCAACAAAATCAATACAATCAGAATACATGAAAGCAACAACCAAAGTAACAATGTTAGATTTATGAATATTATCAAGAATACTTCAAATAAGAAAATAGTAGTATATATGTATCAAAATCCATTATATTAGCGTATATCGAGTAGTAAATGATCCAAACGTATATAGTGTAGTAGTGTAGTTTACACCCTTGTCAAAAAGGACAAGGGTGTGAACAACATTGCATATGGAGTGGTGGTGTCAAGACGTAAACTTGCTTGAAAATGGCATCCCTTTTGCTCCTATGCCTCGAATGGAAATTCGTCCACCTCAAATGTGCGAGATAATTTCTAATGTGATGACGAGAGGTGCGTTTTGCTTTCGGTCAACGTGTTCTGTATTCGACCAACATCTACGATCATGAAGGTCCATTTTCCTCAACCTCAGGCATATTTAAAAAGTATTTGAGCACCCCGAAACAGACAAACGCTTCGACAACCAAATGTTTGCGAATTTAGTTACCACAATCCTCTGAATTCGTATCCTGGCGTTCTGTGCCACTATGTCTAAATACGCAGCACTACGAAACAAAACTGTTCTATTTAAAAAGCATATTTTGGGGGAAATATGGAAATTTTCCCGTTTTTCGGAGTGGGTCTCCGGAGGTTCCACAGACTAATGTCGCCATCGGATTTTTCTGCGTGTAAGCTAAGCTGTGCAGAGATTAGAGCTTGTCGACAAACGTAATGTAGTGTACATATTTATTTTCTAACGTATACTGACGAGATATGATTGGAGAGGAGGAGGGATGGAGGGAGGGGTAAGCGGAGTTGTGGCCCAGAGAGGGGGGATGGACCATCCGGGGTGGGGACGTGGGGGGAGTTGTCGATGAATCAGAGCTAGGGGTACAGAACACCGCCGTTATGCCGAGTGGTGTTTTAATAACTCTGGTTCCATACACTGACACGTAATTGTATACTTGGAGTGGGGTGGGTGGTGGGTGGAAAGATTGGGGAGAGGATGAGATGAGTTGTCGATTTGTGAGAATGAGTTTGCATGATACTGACGACTAAAATATGGTATGCGAAGTTCGGCGATATTCACTTTAATGAAATTCGGTATTTCTGCGTGATTCCAGTAAGCTCTCTCGATTTTTCACAGGTTCAAATTTGATTTTTTTATTAACCCCTAATGTTCATTCAAATATGATTAATTCTATTGTTTTCTGTTTATTTTTATTTAAAAATCTGGATGGCTGGTTTCCGCAAACTTGATTGCCAAACCCGTGAATAACCTCGAAATAACCTAAGATAAATTCAATTTTTTTTTAAATTAATTTATCCGTTGCCGTTCTCACCCAACACTGCCTCGAATAACCTAGGATGAATTCAAAAATTATTTTTTTGTTTTTTATTAATTTATCCTAGATTGTTTATTTGTTAATCCTTATGAATTAGGACGATTGTTGATATTATTTCCGTCAATGTGAACGTGGTATATCCGCGAAACAATATTCCTGGAATCAGGTCTATCACAGCAGCAGTTGGAAACCCGAGGAGGTCTCGTTCCCCGCGATTGCGGTTCCATAACAATTCCACGTTTCCATTCCTGGAGTCGCATCGCTCCCTGCACTGTACCCCTTCCCACCCATTATTTCCATTCGCTGACTCCATCTGCTGCTGGCCATATCAGATCAGTTGCAATATATTATACCGGAGAATGCTGCTTTCTGGTCTGTACCTCCTGGTGGCGCCACGGGCGGCAGAACAATGGAAAAGGGTTGCGCATCAGCTATATATACAGCACGAACCCTCATTCAATTTTATAATTGCTATCGGGGACGAAATGTGAACTATGCAGATTACGTACAGTACCGACCGACCTCCTCCCCCAATTTGCATATGTCGTCGCGCGTCTATTTGTAAACGCGATTGTTAGCCAGCGTGTAATGTCGATTGTGGAGCCGCGCGCGACGGATATGAAGTGGATTGGAAAATAATGTCGCCTCTGATAAACCCCGGTTCTGACTAAATTCGCTCGCTCAATTTGCGAACCGTGCTGAGTGAAACAATTTGTTTGTAATCATTGTTTCGCTCACCTCAGTCGACACTGTGGCTGGTGACAGTTTGCGAGTCTATGCATATATACACACTAATAATTGTGACGCTGGTACCAGCTATTGCTAATAGATGGCGCTGTTGTCCTGGTGTATCCGAAGGAAGTGGTGGTCATTATTAACTTGCTTTTTATCTTTAGTTGAATACTGAATTGTTTAAAAAAAATCATGAGTATTCGTCCAATAAAACACACCTGTTAACATTCGCACTGTATATGTCATCAACGGTTAATTAAAGATGTCAACTTTTGACTTGGTTTTGTTGACTTTTTTATTTTTTTTTATAAATCACCGTAGGGCCTAGTGCACTACAGGATTTTCTGCACCCTCGTGTCTCTATAGAGATATGTGAGGGGCATGGAAGGGGAGGGAAGGCGAAGGCAGCTGGAAAATAGCCAGACTTGCAGGATCCACCCCTAAGCTCTGGATTCCCTAATGGAAGCTCAGGGGTGACACCAGTACCCCAGGCCAACGAATAAACGAAAGCCTGTGCCGAGAATCGAACCCGGGACCGTAGGCTCACTGAGCCATCGGTTCATACGCTTCGTATTGAGATGATTCCTTTTTAAAAGAAACCAGTTACAGCTCTTGTTACTGCCACGAAAAAGGAACCAGTTCTCGTTCCTTTTCAAAAAGGATATGTAAATTTTCCGTACTTCAAAATATAAAAAAGAGGCGAATTGTCACAAAAAATGTGATGACGTTCATGACGTCAAATGGACATTTGCCTATTTGTGGACACGGATAGAAATCTTTATCAATTTCAATTTGATGCTGTAATTTTTTCCTCTGTCTACACACTTGGTAAATTTGTACTTGTACAAAGTTTAAAGTTATGGCAAAAAAGAACCCATTACTCGGAAAGGGAACCCCCGAACCAGTTTCTGAAAAATATAAACTGAACCGTTTGTTCCTTGGAAAAGAAACGTAGGTGTTCAAAAGTTTGTTAGACTCAACACTGGTAGCTAGTCCTCCAATAGCTCAACGCATCGCATAACAATCGCGCACAACTATTTGCAAACCACTGATCTGTTTGGTGCGTGGCAATAAAGCCTACCTCCGAATGGGTGGGTCGGGGCGGTGGCGGTATAGAAGATGGTGATGACCTGATGGTCGAAACTGCTTACTGGGAGAGCGGTGGTATAAAAAAAGCGAGGTGAGCTTACGAGTTTCACTTTTCCTCCTCGCTTGTTGTCGGCAAATCTCTGATTTAACGCCTCCACAAGAGGTCAGCGACACTTGTTTATTTTTGAGGGCGGAAGTAAGGGATCGGTCAACCGGGGTAAGAGGAAAAAAAAACATCAATGGAAGATAGCACACGGTTAGACGCAATCTATGTGGCGAATGGGAGGGTGGAAACTGGGGTCTAAAACACATTTGGTTAGTTATTGGCTAAGAATCGAGTTTGAGTTATTCTTTAACCTCTTTTTTTAGATGTTACATGTTGTTTACATTATGTGTGTACATTTTGAAATTGTCATTGTTCGCCTAAAAAAATAGCAAATTCGTTTTGTGACATGTTTAGCATCTTTTAGGAAGGCACCTTTTCAGGAAAGTGTTATACATACCTCAAAATGAATTAGAATTTTTTTTATTCCGGATCACTGTAGTGAATTGCACTACAGGAGGTTATTGTACCCCTCGTGTCGCTATGGCAATGTGTATGGCAATTGTGTATTTAAAAAAATACACAAGGATAATTTCATAATTTGCACCATTATAATGTACACAAAGATTGGGTTGTATATTTCGGAAGTGACAAAAACATCTCCATAGACATAAGGGTGCAGTAATATGGTAGTACACTAGGCACTACGGCGATTAAAAAAAAAAAAACGTAAAAAAAATAATGGTACGGGCAGTAATACCTGTACAGTATGTGTGTGCCTGATGTATAGTGTCGATCAACTCGTTTTAATAGACAAAATAACTGTTTACTATTCCTCAGTCCCAGGTGATTTTGTGAGTTTAGTGCCACGTTTGCTGCTAGCTCTTACCCCGATCTACATGCTCGGTGATTGCAGACTATTTTTACGAAATATATGCCTAGATTGGTTAGATCACAGAAAAAAGCATTATATTGACAAAGTGGGTAAAATATGATACAAAGCAATTTGTTTACCTAATCATTTAATAATGATTATTACTGTCACGCATGTGAAAACTGTTCAGACTGCGAGATCAAATTATTATTTTTTATACTCTCAAATTCATATATTTCTTGGGAGTGTTTTTTATTTTGCTGGCAAGGTTAGTGGTTATGTTTATTATATTCATAAACCATTTACGAAAGTGTTATGTTTGTCTTCGCAGTTATTTGCCTGTCCATAGTTTTTCTACGTTAATGTTTTCTACAAACATAACACTTTCGTATTTTTTTATGTCTAAAATAATTGAATTAAGAGACAAATATTACACACTGTGAACTTCACAGCTGCGAAACAACATAATATTAACTGAATATAAAATTGCAGATTTCAGTTATTTTTCATCAGATTACATAGTACCGGTACTAGTAAAATGCAGTACATTAACAAATTTAATGTGAATTTATAAATGCTTTATTTTCTTTAGCACATTGAATTTACTTTTGAAATGATCATCGTACGAATTGATTATTTTCTTGTCTAGACAGGAAGTTATTTGTTTTTTAATTTAGATTTGTCTAGACAAGACAAAGGTTTGAGATTTGACATCTTAATCAAAGTATACAGTGTATATCTCTACTCGTATTCCGATGATTCGAGCGTAGCATGATAGGAATCTGGTGTCTACCCGTACGTTTCTTTGATCTGAACTGAGCGGGGAGACAATCGTTGCCCATATGATATGGAGATGTAGGGGGCGCGGTGGCGAAAGATGAGCGCTCTCTGGAGGAAGGGCGCCTGATAGTGTGGGGATGGGGAAACGGGAGAATGTGCGAAGGAGAGGGCGTGGAGAGCGAAGGAGGACTTCCGCATGGCATAGCATGGCGCACGCGGCAGCGGTGGTATCGGCGTGTTCCGGGCAGCGTCGGGGAAAACGTGAACAAGAGGGAGATAGAGGGCCAAGTCGCGAGTCATCTGGCAATGCAGCTGTCGTTACCGATCGCGTAACGATTATGACGTGGAAAGGAAAAAGGGCCACCGGTTCTTCTGCGATTGCTGCCTCAGCTGTTTTGAGTGCGACCGACCGGCTTTCTACTAGGCTCAGGCGCCTTGATCGCCTCATGAGACTAGCTGATTTCTTTTGCGACAATCTGTCGTATTTTAGGATGGAGTTTGGGATATCGTTATATATGCGAGGACAATTTTTAATGCCGGTATTTAAATATATAAATACAATTTTCAGAATTAAATATTAACTTTCGATGTTGATATTTTGTGAATTCTAGTGATTTGGAACGGTTGGGTTCACTCAGTGATAGAGCATTCGCCGTGTGTGCGGTGATCACGAGTTCTATTCTGATTAAAATGTGTTTCTCAACAATTACTCAAACGATTAAAGGAGTACAACATCTCCAGTTGTGAAATTTACTTTAGTTTTTATCATTCAAGTGTTCGTTTATTAATTAATAATCAATGATAAGTCATCACTGAAGTACAAGCTGAATTGCTTAATGAACGCTTAGGTCTGATATACATTGCAAATATTTGTCACAATTCGGGGAGCTGTGACCTTTTCAGACGAAGGGGAAGCTATTTTAGTTCTAATTTCACCAACATTTTAGAAAAGATTGACAAGCTACTTTTAAAGATGTTGAGTTTCATATTACATTTTCATTTAGATTAGTCGCCAAGTGACTTAAAAAAATATGGAAAACATGAATAATTTTAAAATTGAGGGAGTTGTCGTTTCTTTCTATTGGCCTTGATATTATCAAGGTCGATAAAGTGATTATGTTTTTGACCAAAAAACGCCCAAAGCAAACGTCATCCAACTATTTCCAATTTTGTTTTCAAGCGAAAAGTCACCGCAGTTTGTCGTATTGTTATACCAATGCCAATTCCTCTAGTGTCTTTCTTCCTAAATAGAAATGTTAATAGTTGAATAGTCGACAAGACGAAACCTGTCTAGACTTGTTCAAAAAGACAAGCAAATTTATTATTAATGTAAGTTTCAACCAAGTACGTTTGCGATACCAGTAGAGGTTTCTAATTATATTGCCTTCTAAGTTTCCGCTTTTTAAGCATGAAAGAAACTCCACTTCATGTTCATTTCCGGTATACTCAATATGCATGCATGTGTTAGACTTATGAACACAGTGATTCTCTTCCAAAATATATTTTCTAAACATGCTATTGAATTCCTTTATCCGCTCTGACGCACAGATTCAACAATTGGCAAACTGACGATGCCACGATAATATTAAATCCGGTTGGTTTAGCTCGTAGAATGTTCTACCCTGCACATTGTGATTTGACAGCACTGTGCGTTTTTCAAAGACTCTATAGACGGAGTAGGAACTATGTTTATATAAATATATCGACGAATCAGTTGGAAACAAGTGTGGCGTTGTAATGAATTGAAAAGCTCTGTAGTTTAGGGTCCCAACATGTTTCCAGCAGTAAATTCCAAACTGGTCTTGCGCTTCTCAATGGAGTTTTCTTTTTTGTCTTTCGAACGCTGTTCTCGACCAAGATGCAATCTGACGGTGACTGACGAATGTTGAAATTGTTAACTACCTACCGGTACTAAAACCCGCCTCAAAAAAATAGATTTGTAGTCTTACTTTCAACAAAACGCAATAAACAAAATTACAGTAGGTAAAATCGGCTTTTCAACATTCAAAATGAAGAACCAATTATTCCTAGCTGTTGAACAAGAATGGCATGCATGTTCTTTTGTTTTGAAAGAATGCTACCTTTGTTATTAAAGTTTGTTGTTCAGTTTGTTGACCTTTACTACACAATATGTTGTCGGCGAGATGAAGCTGATGACGCAGCGTGAACGAAATTGGGTAATTGGAAATTATTGCATCTACGAGATAATGACGAATCCGGGCCGAATCTACCAGGGTTTTTTTTCGTGCATCCGTATATTGCTTCGCAGAATTAAATTTCCCAGTAGCCTTATCATTATATACTCCTGAGTTCGAAGCTCCAAGCAAAAACTGATCACCTTTTAAAATAAAATGTTACATTCGTTGTTGAACAATGATCATGGTGTGTGTTGAAATACTGAATGGGATAGTTGGGAATAACACAACTGTTTCTTCAACCCATAAAAATAATAATGAATGGTTTGTTTTTGTATTAGTTTTCTCAAGAAAACAGTTATTGACAATGCTATGTCTCGTTTGCAGATTGTTTTCACAAGAGTTTTTTTTTTAATTTCCAATCGCTGTAGTGCATTACAGTTGATTTTGTACTTCTCGTTTTGCTATGACAATACATGTATATGGCTCATATAATTATTTGATGCTCAGCAGATCGCATGTGGATCTTGCATACTGTACTGCCTTTTCGCTGCATATATCGAAAGGCTAACCACCTCTGCTTAGTCTGAGTGGCTGGGTTGTACAAATCCAAAACACGAATGAAGCTTAACCATACAGCTGTATGCTCGATAAATAAGTTCGTACCAATGATTGTTTTCAAAGTGATTTACGTCTTACCTGTATACCGGAACCGGATACCCCTGTGCCACGCAGGGCAGCGTAACCGTGTCACCTTTTCTGGCGCGGACGTTAAGCTTTATGTGATGAATTCGTGGGGTAACACTGCCTGGTGGCTCTGGAAAAAAAAGAAAAAAGTTAATATTAATTTTTTTTCGTCATATTAAATTATTTCCTTTCGCAATCATGATTTTTTCAGTTTCCTGAGAAATCGTACAATTAAAAAAAAAAAAAAAGTAAGTAATAAAAAGCGAAGGTGAAAAGAAATTATTTTAGATTCGGTAGCAACATCATGTTTGCTACTTTCTTCATAAATTCTGTTTGTTTGGGTGCATTGCATTTGGGCATTGCGCAGAGGGCTGAATAAACTAGATTTATATTTATATTTGGATTATTACCGCGCCTGGGAGCATAAATGGTAATTTTTAATTGCAAGCATATAAATACAAGCATTGCTTGCATACTAAGGAAGTTACAATCGATTAATAATGATGAGCAGTTTCTTGGTAAATAAAAACGATTCTTGACAGTCGTATAAAAGTGATTTGAATTATACGTACTGGGATCCATCTAGCGGCGACAATTGAAAGCTAAAGTAACTAGCCAAGCAACGGAATTTGCGTCACCTAGTGATAAAGCGTAGCCACCATACCAGTTTCATCTTGAAAATCGCTATGCAAAGATCTGGGATCACTGCATCCGTTGACGCAACAAAACAAAGGCACAATTAACGATTGAATTCGCGGCGCAATATTCGCTGAGCATATCATCTAAATGACAAACAAGTGAGACAAAAGAATTTCCCTCAACGCCTCCCATTGTCTCATTGTCCTATTGATCCATATCTGCATATTTGTAAAAACAGCGTTGACGTGTAGACGTTCTTAGATGTAATGCGCCTACCTGTTGATTCATTAATTTGACTCACTGCGTTATTGGTGTTCACGAGAAACCCGTTACACCAGGCATAGATATTTTGTGAAACAAAATAACGTGGTTCTCGGTTCGGCTTATGACGATTAAGGTGCTAAGACTGGCTAATATGTCAGAGTGCGATAGTTAAAAGAGAAAGTGTGATGAGGGGGAAGGTAGAGGGATAATATTTGACTCTGGGGAAGTTACCATGTGAATGTTAAAAGCATTAAGTTCTTGACTGCCGTAGCAATTTCTGTATTACGTTGAACAACTTCTTTTCAATGTACATGCACACGTGTGTGCTCTTAAATGCCACTTACGATCAATATTTGTGTTTACGTCTTTCAATTTAACTTCATTTGGAGTTTAAATGATGTCTGAGAATTTTAATGATGGAGCACTTTTTTTTAGCATTAATAGGGTAATATTTACGATTACCTTATTTACGGCGATTTACCTTATGTGCACCGTGTGGTTTTGTTTTGTGGTGTTCTCATATACTTTATGTTTTTTAGCCTTTGTGATCAGTTGGTAAGCAGTCTTTCCATCAATTCTGTTTTGCTCAAGTATGCACTGCTCAAGTCTGCACTCCTACCCATCAAATATCCTAAGCTGTAGACATTCTCTGATTTAGCAGTGATGTGTAGAGTTGTTCAGCCATTGTGGCCCTGGACATTGATTTTATCAGCTGAGAATAAACCCATGCATGGCCTTTACCCAACATGGCAACCATATACAGTGGAAATGGTTTGAAGCAGTAGGAGCCGTTTGATGCAACTAGCGGAGAATTAAATATAAGATTGATCTCAATTACTAATTTTTATCTGGCAACCCTAGGGACATGGGATATACAGGAATTGAAACTGAATTGGACTGCTTTTGTGGGCTTGACCAGTTGAGCCTTTATTTTGTCAATGAAGAGCTTATTTAATTAGTCAATGTTCTTGATTTGACTGCTGTAACGAGATGGCAGATTCAACTCTTAGAAAATGGATATTTATAAGACTTTCAGAATGAAAATAAGATAAAAATGATAACAGTGCCTCGATGCGATAATGTGACATTCACATCTAACCATTGAACCACAGCTTCTATCTTTCCTGAAGTTCTGAGAATCTTCTAAATTATCTATGCAGCAACTGAGATGCTTGTTCAAATTCACCTGATTTCCTTAATAGGATCATCCATAAACGTTATCACAAAAGTTGCTCTCATGTGGAGTACTTATATTGGCGACATGGCGGATTTCCTTTGAACAATTATATTTTTTTCTTTTGTTCTTCTGAAATTTCGTTTCCTCTATCCCCCCTCCCCCCTCCATTTTTGGCATATTGCTGGCGTTGCTAGTACCATGATGTTTTGATCACATCTGCCATGTATGTGGGCTTGATGTTGTCGCCCGTCAGCTTTTTGGTGATGGCGTCTCAGGCCTTGGCCGTACATATAAGTACTACGAGCGCATGTAGGGGGTGACGTGACAGGTTTAATCTGCCCAGAGACTAGACTCGCGCACTCGCATGCGTCTATCCGTGTATTCGAAAAATCCATAATCATAAAAATAATTTCGCGTCGTTTATGTAGTGCTGTATACTCATTTCGGTGCTGGCGTTTCCAGTCACGAGTTTTGTAGCGGTGATGATCGAACCTTTTCGTGTATTTCCTTAAAACAGTTTAGTGCCTTTATTAGTGCCAGGGCAGAGCTAGATTTAAAATAAAGGGGGTAGCAAATTAGAAGTAATAATTTTACAACTCATCGTAGCTCAGTCAGTATTGCGATCGACTGTAGGGCGGTTTCGGTTTTCGATTCCTTGGTTCAATTCTGTGTTCGATTCCTGACGCGGGCTCTCGTTTATTTGATCCCCGGGCTCTGGTGAAAATGTGATCACTCACAATACGAGTGGTACGGTAACTCCTGGAGAAGTAATCGCAGTGGTTATTGGCAATAAAAATATATTTCAAAATAGTAATCGTGCAAAAACATTAATGTTTCCGGATTGAAACTGCCAGTTTCTGCGAATTACTAATTACCACCAGGAGGCGTTATTATTGATCAAAATTGAAACGGTTAAAGGTTTTAAGTGGTGTAAGTCACTCGAGAGAATTAGAAAAATAATTCAAAGAAATGTCCTAGACCATTCAGGAACGTTGAAACGGTAACAATGTGGATGTTAGTTATTTATTAAAAAACCATTACCACAAACAACTTGTAATACAATATTTCTTAAGAAGCTCATAGGACTTTCCTATGAGGTCCCAGTCGAAGGAGACGCGAAAATAGCTATTCGGACCAAAAGAACGCCAGCGTGTCCCATAGGAAAGTCACACTACCTACATGTCTTCTCACGTTTTCATGTTGATAATTTTAGGTACTTTATTTTATCGTCACAAAGAAATATTGTATTACAAGTTGTTTGTGGTAATGGTTTTTTTTAATAAATAACCAATATCCAAATTATTGCCGTTTCAACGTTCCTGAATGGTCTAGGGCATTTTTTAAAAATATTTTTTTAATTCTCTAGTATTTCTAAACAACGGCTCCTACTCTTCACTATCGTGTAAGTGACTTTTTTCAATTTTTGTTAGGTGCAAAAATGCAATATACTCGTATCAAATAATAGACAGGAAATGAGAACGAAGTCAAAACATTCGTATACTACCGACAAAAACGGCAGCTCAAGCTTCAGAAACGCAAAGGTGTGTCTATCGAGTAATTTTATTAAAATATCTGGTTGCTCAGTTCAATACAGTAACATGCACCACTCTGCCTGTAACAGTGTGCAATTAAAAATGCTGATCACCACCTACAGGCAAAGGAACGAAGTTCTCCCTAAAGGCAAACTATAGCTGCTTGTAAAATCCCTTTATTCGTCCACTGATGGAATTTGTTGTGTTGCAAACGGCTCCTACTCCAAAACATCATGATGATGGAATTTGGCACGTAACTACTGTTTGATAACCGCTGGTCTACATCTTACATTCACTTCTTCTCTAATCACCATGGGCCAAAAAATTCGGAAGTGTTTATACTTAAAAGCGCGCAACTTTAGTCCGACGTCAAGAAAGGCCTCACAACTGAAACTGACGTTATCGCTGTCGTATCGAAAACACGCAACGATCACATTATACGGTGTTTGCCGAACTGTACAGTGCGCACTGTAGTGTACATACGCCACTTGAACAGAACGTCTTGTTTGAAGAAGCCAATCTAATCAACTGAGTAGCAAATTGTAGAAGGATGGGGGGTGTCTATTGGTGACAGCGGTTTTCTTATTGTTGGGGGAGGGGGTGTGTGGCTCGCACTGGGACAGGGGACTCGAGACTTGATTTGGCGACAGCATGCCGACACACTTGAGTGATACCTCAAAAGGGCAGACAGAATTCGCCACCACGTAATCAAACAGATGGCCCACTTTATTTCTTACTCTTTTGTCACTCGGAAGGTGGTGACGTGCTGTTACCTGTGATGACGACACGCACACCTGGGGTCTCCTCGAGTGCTCATCACGGACTGGTCGCGCCAATTGCTTTCGAGTTAATGGACGAGTGGCTATTCGTCATGGTGCTGGGTTATTTTTATTAGCTTTCTGTGTCAAACTGTTTCTTTTTGTACTGTGTATCTATAGGTGTTGTACTGGATGCGTAGCTGTAGTCTTACTTCCAAAGTACTTGTCGAGTGTACTTGTCGAGTGTAATGTATTCCAATTAGTTTGAAATGTTCAGTGATAACTATTTTCATATCAAAACTGTAGTGTCGATTCACATAAATTGAAAAGATTGAAAATGTTTTTAGACCATGAGCAAATTAATTTAACATACTCGTAAATTAATTGAAGAAATCTTTCATAAAATATTGTATCGTTATAACTGATTATAATATTGAAATCAGATTTATGAGTAATTTATATTTTAAGAAACATTTCCCCAAACTAATTTGCGAGTATATGTTAAATGTATTGTCTAATTGGTTAAAACTCTGATCAGAAATTCAAATGTATCATAAATATGTAAATATATAAATATATCAAAAATAAAAAAAAAATTATTACAAATTTGAACAATACAACAATATGTGCACCAGAAATTACGTAGACTACATATTTTTATGCCAAAAAGAGAATCTACATCAGACACAAATGCAAAAAAAAAAAAAAAAAAAAAAAAAAAAAATTGGGGTCTATGATGGAATTATGAAAAAATAGTGATAAACGAAAAAAAATGGTGATCAACTGAAACATATTATTCTATTGAACGCCTTGAGGCTTTTAAATTTATTTTCCTTATGGCCTTTCTTAGAGATGAATGATGCTGCTCGTCTAGTGAAATATTAAAGGCTTAGCTAGTTTGGGAGTTGTCAGATTCTGTATATGAAGAAGAGAGGAACTCTTTAACGTCTCTATGCACACCGAGAACACTGTCACCATTACTGTACCCGCTTCACACGGTACACGGCACACTCTTATTGGATAATCAACAACGACTAGCGGATCTTGACATTCTGATCTCAGGAATTCAATTTGACGAAATTAAGTCGGGCGGAAACAGCGTTTCCACCAGCGATTAATGTCGCGCTCAGAATTTTGAATCGCCCCGGCTGCGCGACGAGGAACGCGCACCACGAACCGATCGCCGACCAAGTATGGAATCGAAAAAATTCTAAACGGGCTTTCGGACGAGTTGCTGTGAATTCCTGTTGTACAGGGTGTGCCATATTTGACCTGTTGACATTATCATTCTCATGGGGAACGACATTTTATCAATTATGGTTGCGAAGAATTAAAAAAAATATATATTGATACCATCGAATAAGAATGTTTTTCAAACATGAAAACATTAAAAATATAATTCATTTGCAATGGAAGCTCAGGAGTGACGCCAGTACCCCAGGCTAACGAATAAACGAAAGCCTGCGCGGGGAATCGAACCCGAGACCGTCTGCTTCGTAAGATGTCGCCATACCCACTGAGCCATCGGTACGTACTGCTGGTTATAGTAATTTTTTTTAATCAATCATTATTCGTAAGAGTACTGAGGGAAGGGTAACTTAGAAATATTTATGCCATGGGCCCGAAATGGAAAGGGACGCTATTTTTGTTCTTTGCCCAGGCTGAAATGTGTTAAAAATAACGGTGCACTTAGGACAAAGGAATGCGTTCATGCATTTTTTCTCGTTTCTTCTAACATAAACGCTCTATTTTAGAAACAGTTTTTGTTTCGCCTTAGGATCGTATCGAAGGCTTCGTTGAACCCCATTTTGTGGTTGTTTTATGCTCGAATCTCTGCGCTCTTCGCTCGGGCGTAATTAAATGCAGATGAACACAATTCACATGTCACACACCCTCCCACTAGCCAGCGCTACGAAACATCTTTTTCTGTTGGAGTGACGCAACCTGCAACCTCCTGATACCCCTATCCGACAACATAATGGAGATCCTGAATTTGTCACTTTGCCACTTAAATGTTCTTATAAATAGTAAAATAATAAGATATGTGTTCATTGAGCCTTTCCCTTAAAAATTAACCCTTAAATTATAATTTAATTAAGTTCGGTGCCTTTTATTGGACAATTACTGGTACATTTCACTGGCTCGTGCAGATAGAATGTGTTCATTGTTGTACATGGAGTCTCGTGAGGCTTTCTCTATCGGGCTTATCGCGACTTGTTCCCCGCAAATTGCTACCAACTTTAGCGCGAGTATCATACGAAACTTATCTGCGCGTTGTCGGTGAACAACCCCACCACCTCTCCAAATGTATTTGCATGAAACAAGCTACAGCAGTTTTTTTTGCCCCCACCGATTTGTTTGTCGCCGTAAACATGTGTTCGCGGTCTTCCAGCTAAAGTCCCTGGGCGCATGAATACGCCATTAACGTCACTAACGGCTGTGTGACCCGCTAGAAGAATAAAAAAGGCAAATTGCTATAGCGTAGTGATTTCCATAAGGCTACCTAGTGAATTCGTAAATAGGCGGTGAAAAGGAATCTCGTTTGAATGGAATGCACAGTATTGGCGTTCTCAGTTAATCGCTAAATCAATTTTTTATTTATTTATGATTTTAGTTACCACAGATGATATTCTGTACCCCTTGTGTCGCTATAACAATATGTGACGAGTGGCACATTTTACAAGTACTTTGCGATCGAATAAATGAGAGCCCGCGCCAGAAATTGAACCTGGGGCCGTGCTCAAGTGCAGTTGGTTGCAATATCAACAGGGTGGACGGGTCGTACAATTAATGTAGAACTAAAGTTATATTTTTTATTGTAGAAGATTTTTAAAATTAATTGTGTCTTGGGCCAACAGTTTCCAAACATTTCAAAACATGGAATATTAATTTCCTAGTCATGTGTATTATCTCGTATAGCCGAATGACGGGAGCTTAATAACAATATTCCGAATTCAGAATGGCGATGCATTAGGGATAGGGAATTTTCTTTACTTTGGCAACATTGGTACAAATGACATAGGAAATGTGTGCACATGTGTACTAGGCATTGGTAGGATTAAGGGAGGGCTTACCTGTGACGAACAGGCGACCGTTGGTGCTGGTCCTTATCTCACCGGTCATTCGGTGGATTGTCTGGCACCGGTAGCTGGTGGACGAATCCCGCGAAGACACGTGTCTGATATGCAGCTCCCCTGTTGGCATGATCTTGTACTTGTCATCTGCGGAAACAAAAACAAAAAATACAATTTTAATCAAGTCTTGCAGACTGGTATTGTTCGTTTCGCTTGTTATTACATATCTGATTTAGCTTTGCCATAATAACTGGCTAGGCTAAGGGAAAAATATACCCAGAGCGCTTGATTGCCAAAACATAAGGCTGAAAGGATCGAGACAGAAAAATAATTAACTTCAAATAAAACGTTTTTTTTTCTTAACATTTTATCGATTGGCTGGTTGCACCACAGCATGCATTTGCTTAGAGTAACAGCTCGGAAAAAATTTAAACTTTTGTCCTTGGTCCTGACTAAGTGATAATTGGAGGCGTGGTTAGATGTGTTGTTTCAAATTGCGAAGGAATGTGTGTTCAGAGAATGCAGTGCATGTATTTTATCTTGATCAGAGTTTTAATTTATTTCAATTTTCAATTTTTTATTTGGAATTCACTGTTGTAGGTATTGTTATGATTCATCGAATGACATCATAGTAAAGAGCCCTCCAACTTGGAATTCTATATCGAATGTTTAAATAAAAGTATTCCAACGCTTCAAAACAATCTTCTTTGGCTTTATTGTCATGGTTTCATGAAAATATTGCCTATTGCCTCGTTTCTCAAATTGGGCTCCGCAGGCATTTCCCAGGGGCTCCGCGGCCACTCCTGAAAAATGAAATAAATAATAAAACGCCATTGACTTGAATCCGAATGCCATTGACTTGAATTAACAGGGGCTCCGCCATCAAAAATTGTAGCCTCTTAGGGGCTCAGCCATTGAAATTGACTCTAAAAAAAACTAGAAAAGCAAATTGTCATGTCAATTTGTTATGTCTTTTTGTTTTCTCATTTTTTTATCGTTTATTCACCTTCAATAAACATGGCATATTTAATCAATCATCTGTTTTCCTAAATAAGTTTATAAACCACCCTATGATTTTTGGCAGACCCTTTGGATGGCCTTTTCAGTAAAAAGTATCATTGTCATCATATGTTGCAATAGAAGAACCATTATAAAAAAAAATGAAAAATGCATTTGTCTCATGGGGGAGGGAAGTGGGTTCAGATTTTAGACTATCACTCTAGATAGTCTACTCTAGTCGTGCTACTGTAACAAAATCTCAAATTGTCTTCAGGATTTTTCCAATTAATGTATACTGGTCCAGACGCTTACCAAGTTTCGAGTTGTGTGTCGGACAAATCGAATGTCACGGTAGAAGAGTTGCAGTATATAGATGTTGTGGGCGCAATCGATGATTTCATTATTTCGATATGAGCCAGCAGCATCAGTTCCTTTTATTCAATTTCCCTTTTATTTTTTTTCTATTTCTCTCTCTCCTTCTCCCGACGTCCTCTCTCGTTCCAGAAATCGAATATGATTTTTATAGATGTCTAGACCTCGCGCCTGACAGACGAACCACGCCAAGATTTTTTTTCTTTTCTTTCTGTCGCTGACATGTATATGTACCATACTTTCGTGTTCTTTGCCCGACCCCCTTTCGCGCCGCACGCTCAACAGTCCGCTCCATCCCAATACCCGCGGCGTCCGAACTCTCATCCAACTCCCTCTGCATTATCCGCGCAGGCTATGGTCAGGAGCTCCGGCAGGCTGCTCATCCACCCACTAACCGCGGCCTTTCCTCTCAATCATTTCCACA
>JAUJYS010001565.1:0-16999 GCA_033995665.1 Melogona broelemanni | reverse complement strand
AATGCGAATCGCGGAGCCACTGACCCTGTGGGGAAATAGGTGAACTACACTTACTACCAGATTTTGTCTTACAACAACCTGTGAATCCCAGCATTGAAGTATTTCTCCCTTTTCCATTTTCGACTACGCAGGCCCAAGACTCGGCTCTACGAATGTTAACACTTGCTCCAGTTGTTTGGTTTCAACAGTAGACTGCGTTCTCTTGGACTGCGGTCACATGATCACCTGTCTGGACTGTGGCAGTCGACTCAAGGAGTGTCCGTTGTGTCAGGCCTACGTGGTGAGGGCCGTTCGCGCCTTTCCCGCATAGACGACGCTGGGGACCCCTCCAGGACCGAACATGGAGATGTGTCAGACAACATTGGGAACATTCGTAGATTGGAATAAAAGTTTTAATGTGTGTATTGTCACTTTTAAGATCAACGGTAAAAGCTGTCAGTCGTTTGTGGATGTGGATATTTTTAATTTGTTAACCAAAGTTATATTTAACATTTATACATTTATGCTAGCCTGCGTAGAAAATTCGCACATAATCTGAACACCAACGAAGGTATACAGACATATACATGAATTACGTTTTTAGTTAAAACCCACAAGTAAAAACTAATAATTTTCTAAACTGAACTAGATAAATTTGATCAAAATTCATGTACGAATTTTTAAACATATGTTTTTCTATTGAATTGACTGCCGTAAGGACGCACTAAATTCGTTGCTCCTTAATAGTGTTTGACATGCAGAATAAATGCGCATTGCATCGCGCTTGTAGCAATTTACTATTTGGGTGGAGTGGTAGTGAAATGAAACGATGGGTTGCATAACCAACCCGAATGACGGCACCACTTTCAATGCTAGCGTATATGCATTTACAAAATGAAATTGAAACCTTGGTGTTGTATCTCTAATTTTTGATTAGATTGTACACAATCACCAAGATTTTCACCAGAATCACACGATTGAGAATGCTGTTTGGCAGCCAAAATTACACTGAAAATTTTAGCAAACTTTGTACACTTCTATTGCCCAATATACGAGCGTATTTCCAATTTTGGTATAAATTAATAAAAAGTGGGAAATAATAATAATAATATCTATTACAATGTGGAAGTCATAGCAAGTGCAATAAGAAAACTGCGCATACTGCGCATCTTTTTGAACAACTGATAGTAATTAATATACTAATTCACTGTAATTTTGCAGTATATAACTGTGTAATAAAATATAAAGTGATAATTAAAATTGACTTCACACCACTTCACACCATTAAACGTTATATGCAATTCCTAGTCATAATACAGTATATTTGGTTTGGTTTAGGGGGATATTATTTTGTGACATAAACACAAAAAGTACACATTGTAAGTACACAAGCAGTATACACATATACGGTAAATTACAAAATTCGAATAAAGTATGCGAAGAAAAATGTTATTGTGATTTTCGCTTTATATTTGTAAATACACGAAATGGTTGAATAAAAAATTATTTTCATCATTTAACAACAGAGGACATTTAAAAAAATTGTTATCTGACAAATATGTTTAATGGTTCTATAGAAAGGTAGATCTTTGTGTTAATAAACATTTTTAATTTAATTTTATTCAAATTGTTTGCGATACCTGCAAATACCAATCCCCATTTTGCCTCCATGGCATTTGATTTATTTCTTCTATCAGCTGATAGAAGAAATAAATCAAATGCAATCCAAGAAATCATGAGACATTAAATAAAAAATATGCTCGTATGAGAGAAAATATGAGTTCGATACATTATTACTTTTATTGATTATTGACTTTATTTTTTCAATGGCATATTACTGTGTTTCCCAAACCTTTTGGCTCGCGGAGCCCTTTTTAGAACCAAATTCACTGGCGGAGCCCCTAAGAGGCAAATAATTTCATGGCGGAGCCCCATTAATGGCGTTCGGATTCAAGTTAATGGCGTTTTATTATCAATTTTATTTTCCTGGAGTGGCCGCAAAGCACAGTTTGGGAAACGAGATCATAGTCTATATCCTTCTCAGCTTAATGTACTGTATATTATTTAATATGGTGCATCGACTGCTGATACACAGTAGAGTGATCATTTTCTTGATTTATTTATAACTCATGACATTTCAATTACATTACTTCAACCAATCGTAGTAATGCAAAATATCGGACAATTGAAAAGTAATGATAAATATTGGACAATTGAATAGTAATGATAAATATTGGACAAATGATTGACAGTTTTCATTGCGTGCACAAATCAAGCCAAAAAATTCGACGCTCTTAAATAGCTGCGCAATAGCTTAGTGCCTCGTTTCCCAAACTGTGGTCAGCGGAGCCCTTAGGCATTTTCCAGGAGCTCCGCGGACACTCTTGAGAAATATAATAAATAATAAAACGCCATTGACTTGTACCCGAACGTCATTAACTTTGTATTAAAGATGGGGCTCCGCCATTAATTTTTTTAGCCTTCATGGGGCTCCGCCATTGAAATTGGTTACAAAAAGGGCTCGCGAGCCAAAACGTTTGGGAAACACTGGCTGGCTTAGTGTAGCATGTTTCTACTGTATATTTTCAAGATCAATACATATGATACAATCACGACAAAAGTACTATTATTGATTTTTATACACAATACCATACGCCGTAAAAAATCAAATACTCTTAGCAAAAAACGTTCGTGATAAATTTGAACCGATATGAACTCATCGAAGCAATCGATGAAGTAATTCGAAGCAAAAAAACACTTGTTCTCAATCTGAACCGACGTGAACTCTTTAATTCAACCCAAAAAGTATTTTTAATAATTGAAATCGACAAAATCGATCAAATAATCTTACCAAAAACATCCTTGACCAATACGAACCGATATGAACTCTTGTAAGCAATCGATCGAGTAATCTTGGCAAAAAACACTCTTGCTCAATCTGAACCGATGTGAATCCTTTAAAAAAACCAACGAAGAAGGTTCAAATCAGTACGCAATTCAACTCCCTGAAGTCATCAGGTGTCGTGTTCCGGATATGACACGAAGGACTTAACAACAACGCAATTCAGATTCAACAGTACTACAGTAACAGTACAACATAACAATATAACAGTACAACAGTAACAAGTGATGAACCGACTTTAGCGTGGAATTGACTCAGTTTTACTCTACTAATATAAAAAGTCAGATGAGGTATGTTTTCAATTTAAGTATTTTTTCATTAAGCATTTAGACTTTTCCAAAAAAAAAAACAATTTTTTCAATTAAGCATTTAGACTTAAAAAAAAAAGCAAAAAAACTTATAATATGCTTGATTGTAGGTTAGTAAGACGACGAACTTTAGTTCTTGGATTTCAAATAAGCCTTAACCAATTAGCCCTACACATTCGCCTAAGCAACACGAAGAGCACAGAATCTCCTGCAGTGTGATATTCACTCGACGAGGGGAATTTCCCCACTAAAAAAGTTAACATGATTGAAAATAGTTTTCAGATGCGCGAATAGCGGCTTGCCAGAAAAATCCTCAAATTAGTGACATCACAATGTCATTGGCACCAGGCCTCAACGCCGACAGAGTGATCCTGGTGATATTCTGCATTGTGGCGTGCATAGTGGGCACCCTGGGTAACCTGTTCATCATCGGGGCCATACTGGTGGAAAAGAAGTTACATTTCGTGGGCAGCGTGTTCGTGGTTAACTTGGCCGTGGCCGACCTGGTCGTCTCCTTCACGGCCTTCTTCATGATGTCCATCAACCTCATTCATGAAGGGAACGTGCTGAACGAAAGCTGGTGCGTGGCAACGGCTTACATCGCCAGTTTGGGGATTTTCTCTTCCACCTGCAATATAGCGCTGGTGGCGGTCGACCGCTATTTCTGCGTGTGCCACGAGGTAAGAGCGACCCCGATCTTGTATGCGAAACTTTCCCGCATAGCACGCGTGTCTTGTGTGATTGCCTTCCTTCAGCGAATGCCCATCGATTCCAAGCTTATCGCGAAACTCAATCAATGGTAAAATCAGATTCGTGTGGTCTGTTTCTGAGTGGCAATTTAAAAAAAAATAGCACTGTTCAATCGCAATTGTTTACTCTGATCATTTATTTTTAGACACCTGATTGCGTTAATATTTTCGAGAAATGCAAGGCAAATACTGTAGTCATGATTACCAGGTAGTGCTTAGATGTGTTTAGAGCGTGGTGCTGGATCTTTTGAATGCAGTTTCATCCCCGGATTAGCTTTCCTTCCTGTTACAATCTGGCTCTTACATAAAACACGTAAAGTACCAGAATTTAGCGCCAAACTTATATTGAGAGGCAATTTTTATCGTTTCCTTTATACCACCAATGGTACAACAGTGGGTATAACAGTTTTTAACACTGAAAATACTGTCTTGACAGTTCCAAAACAATGCCTCCCCCATGTCTACCTTCGGCACAACCATCGGCCTTTATTGAAATTAGCTAATTGCTCTGTATGTCGCAGCCTGGTACGGCATATACCTTATTTTCGGGCAGATCCTCATTTTTAAAATGTTTGTTTTTCCTTTTGTTCGAGGAAGGCGTTGCATCGGCGTCACTTCAGTCTTCGCAACGTCAAGCTCCTGTCAGTCTTCGCCTGGATCTTTCCCATCCTCATCACCGTGCCCAACTTCGTTTTCGGCATTGGACCGGTCCGCTACTCACCTTACTTCGACATTTGCGGCATCACCTTTCCTACTGATGACGTTTGGTTCGGCATGCTTATGGTGGTGGTTGGCATGCAGACGCCCATCGCAGTTTGCTGCTTCTGCTACTTCCGGATAGCCAAGACGGTGTGGGCGGTCAAGCGCAGGATTATGACGCACCAGAATGGCTCAGTCATGCCCAGAGTGGTAATATCAGTAACCTTCTCTCCCGCTGAGAAAATAATTTTCCAATTTACATTGGATCTGGAATTTTGATTTTGATTAACATAACCGACTTATTCACAGGGTTTTTTCTTCATATGATTTTCGAATAAATATACACTCTCTACGGAAATGATTTTACTTGCCAATTTCCACTGACTTCCTACAAATCATGCAAAAAAATGTAGGAGTTCAACAATAAACAATAATATGAATATCCGGGTACACGGATGGCGTTGAGGAAAAAAAACCCAAATCCAGTTGTATTTTTTATACAGAGATAACTTTAAAGTGAAGAGTAAAAATAACTAAAATATTTCACCCTATGTTTACTATTAACGCGAAATGCATTATAAACTCGCATCGGTATTTGCTACACTTTTTCAGTTTGGTTTTGAATAGATCTCGAAGTCAGTTACCGGTACTAGCTGTTAAAAGTTGAAATATAATCGAGAGATCCTACAATTGTTGACTTTATTAATTTGGATTTTTGTTTTCGATATTTTTTGACGGTTCCCAACTTCTAGGCGACCGTAAAGAAATCTGACATCGAGTTGTACCGAACCCTACTCGTCATCTTCATCATTTTCCTGATCCTATGGACACCATTCGGCGTATGCCAAATACTAATTGACACCAAAACGATTGCCCAGACTTCCGATGCTCTCTACCGGACCGCCGCCATCTCGGCTATGCTCAATAGCGTCATCAACTGTTTTGTATACGGTTTCACCAACAAGCACTTCAAAAGGGGCTACCTCACCCTGGCCACACTGCTCTTTGGCCCCCTTTATCAGCAGTTGCGCGCCTGGTGGCAATTGCTAAAACCATTGTGCGCCCCCTCAAGGGTTGGCAAGCTGAGTAGCAATCGAGTGTCCATCAGCATTGTGCATGTCAAGCCGGTGGTAATATCCACCATGAACACGGAGCTGATATGATTAACGTTTAGCTAATTAATTTTGTACGCCATTATTTTCTATCACAGCTGTTTAGTTCATCCTTTCTTCAAATTATACTATCATGTATCTGATACTTGCACACTCACTCGTAGTTACATGTTGGAAATATAATTAAAATATTGTAGACACATTTTTTATGGTTTTTAATATTGTTTTGTTATGCTTTTATTTTATACACCATAAATAGGTGGAAAATAGAAAGAGGTTACGCTAGGTCAAGGAAAAAATATTGTGATGATAGGCATCCTGTGGATCTACGAAAAAGGACAACACTGCAATGCCAATCAATAACTTGCTTACAAAACACATCCTCATTCAGGGACACAACTTTAATGCCATTTTCTTTTACGAAACTAACAGAATATAGAAAATATGAATATCGTTACAAACACAATTTTAAAAGTAATCTTCTCTGTATTGGGAATTTACCTTGCATTACTGCAAAGCAGTTTAGCCCCAAGCAATAGGGGAATTGCTCTTTCAAGATTTATTTGGCATCAATAAATCAATAAGTACTCTATAATCAATATCTAAACATATCAGATTGACAACAGATGCCAAAGAGGTGGAATCAGTATGTATGTCAAATGCAAAAGAACCTCCCAGAGATTTTAGCTCACTCAAGAAAAACTCATGGTCAAGAGTACAAATGTGGCCTATAATTCCAGCTACACAGATGAAAAAATTGAGATTGGCACATTTCCTATTTTGGCCTCATTTGATGATATTTGATTTCTATGGATGAGGTTTGATCCTAAAGAAGGCAATTACACAATGCTTGTAAGTCATGTAGTGAATGACCAAATTTGTTTTTGTTTATGATATCTGTATCAATTCTCACATAAATCTATCACAATATGCTGCACATTTATTTAGTCATGCACATCATAACGGTGATAAACGGTGAACTTGCATTTGCAGCAAAAGGAGTAAAAATGTAACAATGGAATCATACAAGATTTTAATGCTGAAATAATTCTAAAGGTATATTGTCATTTGACACACTTTTTAAGACTAGTTATAAATGAATCTTTATGCTTCATATTTAACTTGAATATCATCTGTTTTCTTTAAATCATAAATTCTTATTTATTATTGGAGATGCATCTTTGAATGACACCAGCTAAGGAGTTTTATTAAGTAGAGTTATTTTTTGAACAACTAATTTTTTGTTTTCAATTACAGGTATAACTGACATAACAGATTTAGGATTTTTGTGAGCCTCCAGTAATTCACCACAAGCATGTCACTAGCCCCTGGGCTCAATGCTGATCGGGTGATGCTGATAATTTTCTGTGTGATTGCCTGTATAGTTGGTGTGGTGGGTAACTTGTTCATCATAGGGGCAGTGTTGGTCGAAAAGAAGTTACACTTTGTGGGCAATGTATTTGTGGTAAACCTTGCCTTTGCTGACCTGGTTGCCACAGCTGTCACCTTCTCCCAGGTGACAATCAACTTACTGAATGAGGGCAATGCATTGACTGACACGATGTGTCACATTCTCACCTACGTTATCTGCTTGAGCTGCTTTTCCTCCACCAGCAATATTGCCATGGTGGCTGTTGATCGCTATGTGAGTGTTTGTCATAAAAATCTGCATATACATCACTTCACCTTCATCAAGGTTAGTAACACCAGGGTTAAACCCAGTGGTTAGCGTCCTACCACTGCGAATAATTAATTAATACAGTGCTGTAAAAATTAATGGAGTACATCAATACATTATGTGACATACATGATGAAAGTACACTGAGAGGCATTTTCACAACTATCCCTGGATCTAATTTGCCAGAAAAAATAACCAAAACTCACTAATAGCTGTGGTAAATGTCTGTCACTCTACTTTCTGTATTAGAATAAGTTGAATTTAGTTTTGAAAGAGTCTTCTAAAATTTTAGGACGAAGAATGCAGATGTGATAACAGAAAAAAGTACTCTATTTATTGGCATGTATTTCAACGTCACTGGGAAAAAATATCTGATATTTTCCATAATTAAAAAATATGTCTTTCTTAAATTTATTTCAAATACAAATTGCAAATCCACAGTATGAACATTCTACAGTGCAAAGTTTTAGGTAAAATTTTTCTTTGCAATTTATTTTATAAGAATTGAAAAGATTGCGCATATCTTGAGCAAAAATTAGGAAAACGATTTTACAGCAGTGTGCAATTGATTAAAATGCTTGTATATATCTTCATGACAATTGAATGAATAATTTAATAAAACTTTACAATTATCAAAATTTGAACTATTAAACAGTTTAAAGAAATTATCAAAGGAAGATAATTGAAGGACAAAAGTGATGTCATTTTAAAGTGATGTTCTAATTTTGCAGGTGCAGCTGATGGGCATGTGTACCTGGATTTTCTCAGCATTACTACTGGTGCCTAATGTGGTATTCGGAATTGGACCAATTACTTATGACCAGCGTTATGACATGTGCGCACTTTCCTTTCCCAAAGAGAACCCATGGTTTGGTATCATGGTTTTTGGCAGTGGTACTCAGGTGCCAATTGCCATTTGCTGTTTCTGCTACTTTCGGATTGCTAAGACTGTATGGACTGCCAAGCGAAAGATACGGACCTTCCAACAGGGCTCTTTATTAGTCAATGAGGTATGAATCAGTTCAGAAGACTCCACTACCTAACAATCATTGATAGTGTAGCGACTTTACAATACGTCTGGAATCCATTTATTTTCATATAAAAATTGTAATTATGTTTGTGCCACATCCCAAAACAAGATTACGCAACATCACTTCACGATTGATCAATATTCGCACTGTTCGTTTAATGGAATATTTGCATATTAAATGGAACAAACATCTTAAATCACGAACCTGCAATAATGGGCGTCGTGATTACACAAAAAGTAAAATAAGATATTTAAAAATCAAAATACCAAATTCACACAAACCGGTTTTTTTTTAATCTGTATCGATATTTATTATGGAACTAGGGAACTGTCAAGCAAGCGGACATCGAGCTGTACCGCACCCTCTTCATCATTTTTATCCTTTTTCTGGTCTTCTGGTTGCCACTTGGAGTTTGTCAGATTCTCCTTGACACCAAGACAGTGAACTACATTCCAGAACCTATTTTAAGGATTGGCATGCTCTTATGCCTGATAAACAGTGTCATCAACAGTTTTGTGTATGGCTTCACCAACAAGCACTTCAAGCGTGGCTACTCCACATTGCTGCTTGTGTTGTTTGGGCCCTGCTTTCGACTGGCACACACCTACTGTCGATGGCTGGAACCAATGTGCACTTCTACCAAGTGTTGCACTAATAAATTAAATAAGAAGCAGGTTTTTGTTACCACAGTGCATGTGCAACCAATAGAGATGTCAACGGCAATCACAGACTTTGCCTAATATTTGGAAGAACTTATTTAAAATTTCATTCAGGCTTTTAAAAATGTGGTGTTTTCAAATAATGTAGCGGAATGTTAAAAATGTATTAACGCAGTGTTTCCCAAACCTTTTGGCTCGCGGAGCCCTTTTTAGAACAAATTTCAATGGCAGCCACCAATTTTAATGTCGGAGCCCCATGTAATACCAGTTAATGGCGATTTTTAAATGTTATTAAGGTTATGTATGGCGTTTTATTATTTTATTATTTTCCAGGAGTGGCCGCGAAATCTCTGGGAAATGGCCGCGGAGCCCTAAGGGCTCCGCGGAGCACAGTTTGGGAAATTAATGGTATACTGGCAATATAAAAATATGTTTGAGCCCTCATATTGGAACAATGGTCAGATGGATGATATCTGTGACCATTAAACGGATAAGAGGCAGCAACAATTGTATGGAATATGTATAATTATATTCAATAAAAATAAATGTTTTTACACAAATTTAATATAGTGATGTGTAATTTTGGGAAAATATGTCTAAGTAAAATAAAAAACTACTGTGACACTAAATTTGCCTAAATGGGTAAACATGGTCTTGCCTCACATTTGTTATCAGTAAATTCAGATTAGTCGAGTATATTTATCATCTTCCGTGTGCAATTTAAGGATCATGATGTGCAATACTCTAGTAGTATAAATATATTTACTGCTTAAATGTACTTTAGTACACTTATTGTTGTTTGACTAAAAATATGAACCAATACTATAAGAGAGTTCACCAGACTATGTTCATCCTTTTTTTCCCAGCACTGGATTGATCACGTTTTCCTTAAATTGAGCAAATACAGAGTTTACAGAAGGGCAAAATTGTCTGACTTGCACTTGGAAGGTCATACCCACTGTTGATGTCACGGAGTCATGTCATAATGGCGCCAACTACAAGGGCGCACGAAAAAATGGTCCAGACACAATGGCACAGTGACAAAATGGCGCATTGACGAAATGGCGCAAGGGTATTCCAAAATTGTTCAAAACTGACAGTATTCTATAAGTAACAAGAAGATATTGATAATAAAAGTATGGCATTTTTTTAATGAAAAGACACACCTAAGCCATGAAATTCAACACGTCAGGCTATTCAGTTGCATGAAACAGTACATTGTTTAATTTCCATCGAAAAATTGCAATGAACATAAAATTGCTTCACTGCAAAAAAGATAACACCTATGTGTATTAAAACATCAGAATAGACAGGAAACTACATCAACATGACAATGTAACAAAAATATAAATAAAATACTGTACTCCTATTTGTGGAAGCTATATTAAAGCTACGTATTAGCTAATCAAAAACAACGATTCATCAAATTTTCTTGGCAAAATTCCAATGGCTTTATTCTAAATGTATGACGGCAAACCAATAACCGATTGATGGTGAGACTGATCACCTAGATAAATGGGTGGAATCATAATAGGATGTCAAATTCAAAGGAAATGCCTTATACATTTCTGTTAACTCCGGGAAAAAAATGTTGAGTCAATGTGCAAGCATGCAAACGAATAAAACAAAATTATGTGGTCAACAATTTTCGCTACATGGACAAAACACAATCAGAAATTTTATACTAGCAATTCGGATAAGCATATTTCCAAGATTTCTTTCATTTAGCCATGTTTAATATTGCAGGAGGATACTTGATTTTGCTTTAAATAGCTGATTTGGAACAAAGAGCATTAAATTGAACATCTGCATTGCAATTGAAAACAACCATTTCCAATTTGATTTTGGTTAAGGATAAAAGTTTTAAACATAATAAGTTTGAATGTACTTTTGAACACACATCTGTCTTCATGTGTTTCAGTCTTGATCATGATCAGAAAACGTTTTTTTAAATGTTTTAGCTTGAAGAGTGGTTAATTGAATTTAAATGTGTTTCCTATTAATGAAGATATCTGTTTCTAATT
The DNA here is from genome assembly GCA_033995665.1 of Melogona broelemanni. Classification (NCBI taxonomy): domain Eukaryota; kingdom Metazoa; phylum Arthropoda; class Diplopoda; order Chordeumatida; family Chordeumatidae; genus Melogona; species Melogona broelemanni. Next base: position 5,858 of record JAUJYS010001565.1, on the reverse strand, counting down.
TCAGATAAAATATTGATAGCATACTCTGGACAATACGAGCTATACTACCATTCATCAAAATCATGGCCCTTGCCCCAGGGCTAAACACTGATCGGGTGATGCTGATCATTTTTTGTGTGATGTCCAGTGTGGTGGGACTAGTAGGAAACCTTTTCATCGTTGGGGCTGTACTAGTTGAAAAGAAGTTACGCTTTGTGGGCAACATTTTTGTGGTGAACCTTGCCCTTGCTGACTTATTCACCACTGCTGCTACCTTTCCCCAAATGACTCTCAACCTACTGCATGAAAGCAATGCATTGACCACCTCTGCATGCAATATCATTACCTCCATCGCCTGCTTAGGCTGCTTCGCCTCCACCAGCAATATTGCAATGGTGGCTATCGATCGCTATGTCTGTGTGTGCCATAAAAATCTCCATATTCGTCACTTCACCCTGATCAAGGTCAGTAACACCCAGTAGTGGAACCTTTTAATGAGCATTGAATCTTTTCAAATATCTTAACAGACATAATATAATCTACCGGTATTTACTTAGTTCATAGTACACACTTTATTTTCTTCTATCCAAATATGTGGGGCATGGGTAAAGCAGAGTTTATCACTTCTGAAACATCATGTGTGCTATTGTATATTTGATCCTGTGGTACTGATAAAAACGTGCCACACAGACCACTATAGCCTCAATCATAATCTCATAATATTCTCGAGTGTTAAGTCACTAAAGTGATTGCGAAAAAAAATAAACTTAGTCAAACATAACATTATCCTTTGCCTAAGAAGCATGGATCAGTTATATGCAATTTATTAATTGATGCTTTTTTAACATCATCCTATTTCTTTGCTTTTCACTGTAACTGCAAAGTCAATACAATCATTGCCCTTTACAATATATACATTTGTATGCATCCTTTTTAGTTGTTTGACACTGGCATTAAAAAATGTTGAGGTAAAATAAGCATAAACCTATGCTTAATCCGGGATCATCACACCAAAATTGGAAACTAAACCAACTGAGCTACAACAAGGTAGCTCATTTCTGGTCAGAAAAAAAGTGAAAAAAGTATGAAATGGTGAAATGTTTATTGGCATGAATTCAAAGCTGGTAACAAGGTTTAATATACATGTATGTGATCATGTTCATAATTTAAACAAAATTATTTTTAATTTCTTTCAATTGAACTTAAAAATGGATATTCTAGCAACTTACTTAGCCCATATTGCACCAGTATGTAATAAATAAAAGCAATGCCACATTTCCAAGACATTAAAATGTTGCAGGTGCAGTTGATGGGCCTAGGCACCTGGATTTACTCTTCACTCATGTTGGTGCCCAATGTGGCATTTGGAATTGGACCATTCTTCTACGACCAGCGATATGACATATGCGCAATCTCCTTTCCCACGGAAAGCCCATGGTTGGGAATAATGATTATAGGTTTTGGTGTGCAGTTACCAATTGCCACCTGTTGTTTCTGCTACTTTAAAATTGCCAAGACAGTGTTGACAGCCAAGCAAAAATTAAAAACCTTCCAGCAAGGCTCTTTATTGGCCAATCAGGTATGCACTGTAATACTATGTATGTGAATCAGTTCAGCACAGCAATTATTGCTCCTAATACTTATTTGTTTTTAATAATAATAATAAATACTTAATTGTTTTTTTAATCATCTTATCCCTCCATAACCCAACACAAACATTTTTTTATCAATTTCATAATAAAACATCAAGATAAATGAATATAAAAATTTGCATAAAAAATATTACGATTCGAATTCGACGAACTCTCATCCTATCGTCGTAGATTCACTTCTACTACGATACTCTATTAAAAAATTTGCATAATTCATTCAAAACAATTATCTTGAATTATTTCCCAATATAAAAGGGCTACTCTTTCATTATTATAAGAATTGAGGAATATTACAAATATAAGCAACATTTCCTTTTTAATTTGAATCACTCAAATTCAAATGGCTGAGCAACAAACTACATATGTAATTATGCATGTGAATGATAATTTTAAAATATCTTTATTTCTTGTTGTCATGGAACCAGGGAGCAGTCAAGCAAGCTGACATCGAGCTCTACCGCACTCTCTTCATCGTTTTCATCTTATTTCTGGTCTTTTGGTTGCCATTTGGTGTTTGCCAGATTCTCACCGATACTAAGACAGTGAACACTATTCCTGAACCTGTAGTGAGGATATTTGCCATCTTCGCCTTGTTTAACAGCTGCATCAACAGTTTTGTATACTGCTACACTAATAAACACTTCAAGCGTGGATACCTCACCTTGATGCATATGCTATTTGGGCCCTGCTTTCGACTGGCACACTCCTTCTGTCGATGGCTGGAACCAATTTGTCCTACTGTCAAATCAAGGAATCGTGTGTTTGCTACCACCGTGCATGTGAAACCAATGGAGTTGTCCACAGCAATCACTGGCTTTGACTGATTTGTGTAAATTAATTTTAAAATATCAAATATTTTCAGATTTTAAACTTTACTCCATACACCTACTGTCGATGGCTGAAACCAATGTGCACCACTGACAAATGTGGTGCTGGCAAATTAAATAGAAATCGAGTGTTTGTTGATGTGCATCCAACAGAGTTGTCCACTGCAATCACATACTTTGCCTGATACTTGGTGTGTAAATTCAACTTTTGATCCAGAATTTTAAGAATGTATTGTTTATTGTTACATTGAAATAGTATTAAAGTATTGCAAAATAAATGATATACAGGTACATTTTCTCAAAATAATATTAAAAAAGTTTTTATCATATTCTTAAGGCATATGATTTGCCAAATCAACTCATGCCACTGCTTATGCAGTTGTTTTTATTTTCCTGATCATGCAAGACGTTCATAATTCCAATTATGAAGGGGAGGAGCATTTATTTACATGTATTTCATTTTGCGAATAAGTCTTATACTGTAGACCAGTCACATTAGACTTTGGCCCAGACATTTAATATAACAAGCTGAAAATTGTTGGAAATTTTGATAACAGTTTTCTTATTGATTTCCCAAAATTCCAAAAATTCCCAAAAAATCCATCTTGGGGGAAATTCGCCATCTTAGAAAAATGGCGCCCAAAATCAGTTTTTGGCCCCTCACTCGGTTCGTGTAGGTTTTAGAGAAAATTATTAGTCAATGTAAAGTTGTAAAAAATATAATCGGCACAAAATTAGTTTTTTTTTACATTTTCTGCGTCAATCTATTATTTTTCGAGCTACAGGGTCAAACAGTATACGTAAACAGTATACAGTAACGGGACCGTATGTGAAAAATGGCGCCCAAAATCAGTTTTTTTCATAGAAATCATATCTGTTGGTTTTAGAGAATATCCTGTTGGTTTTAGAGAATATCCTGTTGGTTTTAGAGAATATCCTGTTGGTTTTAGAGAAAATATGTAAAATGAAAGTTGTAAAGAATAAAATTTGCAACTAATATTACTTCATACAATTTTTTCGTTATACTATTACTTTTCAAGTTAAATAGACTATTATTTTTCAAATACAATTCCCAGTTGGTAATGCTGTTTGGTCTTTTAACTCGAAAATTAATAGTCTGATGAAAAAATTGTTGAAAGTAATACGTGTTGCAAATGTTATTCTCTACAACTTTCATTTTACATATTTTCTCTAAAACCAGCAGAAACAGATATGATTTCTGATTTCTATGAAAAAAACTGATTTTGGGCGCCTTTTTTCACATACGGTCCCATGTAGGCCATATTTTTGTGGCCAATTATTTTCTCTATAACTTTTATATTGACTAATTCTCTCTAAAACCTACATGAATTGAGTGAGAACCAAAAACTGATTTTGGGCGCCATTTTTCCAAGATGGCGGATTTTCCCCAAGATGGATTTTCTTGGAATTTGAGAAATCAATCCGAACACTATTATCAACATTTTTATCAATTTCAGCTTGTTATATTAAATGTCCGGGTTTGGTCCATTTTTGGACTAATGAGACTGGTATCCAGTGGATGTGCCGAAATAAGCGATGTATTAAGTATTTAAACTTTGACTTCATCCTTGATCATGATAGTCAAGTCCAAATACTAACCAATGCCATTATCGAATTTGAAATATGAAGTCATCTAAGCAACAACAAAATATTGATTGCCAAATTATGACATCTATCAAATGAAAAGCCCTACATAAAGGAAATTCGCCAGTTCAGGATATTCTCAAAGCGTCAGTTATGTCATAACAGTATATTATTTAATCAAGAACATGAAATTATATAAAAAGGCAGCGCAAAAACTAAAAGCTATGGGTATTGAAGCATCTGAATAGTCAGAAAATGACACTAACATGAAAATCTAGGAAAATGAAAAAGAAATATATAGAGGTTTGTTGAAGCACCAATGAAGCCTTGTCGTGGCTAATCAAAAATAACCATTCATCAAATTTTCTTGGCAAAATACCAATGGGCTTTATTCTTAATGCATGATGACAAATCAATAACTTATCGAGCATGAGACTGATCACCTGACAAAATGGGTGGAATGAGTGGAATCCGAATAAAAGCAATTGTATACTAGAAATTCGGGTATGCACATTTTGTAGATTGCTTTCATTGCTATCATTTGACCACGCTTAATTTTGAAGAAGGAAGCTTGATTTTATATAAATTAGCTCGTTTGGACCAAATAGCTTTGCATTAAATTTAAATTTTAGGTTTGAATTGAAGAAGACCATTTTTCTAATCAAGCAGTCTCATTTTGGTTGAAGAGAAAAGTTTGAACTTAATAAGTTTTAAAGTATATTAATTCCTGCAAATCATCTGAATTAAGATTTAAACCAATCTAAACCAAATCAACCATTATCATAAAAGTTTTTTGAATGTTTTCTGTTGTAGAGATAAATGTATTTTTTAAATGTGAATTTTATTGTGTTCCAGGTAAAACGTTGACTTTGGATTGTATGAGCTAGACAAGCATTCATCGTAAACATGTCACTAGACCCAGGGCTTAACGCAGATAAGGTGATGCTGATCATTTTTTCTGTGATGGCCAGTGCAGTTGGAGTGGTGGGCAACTTGTTCATCATAGGGGCAGTGTTGGTTGAAAAGAAGTTACACTTTGTGGGCAATGTGTTTGTGGTGAACCTTGCCCTTGCTGACTTCTTCGCCACTGCTGTCACCTTCCCCCAGATGGCTCTCAGCCTACTGCACGAGGACAATGCATTAACCGACACTGAATGTGACATTGCCGGTTACATTGCTGTGATGGGATGCTTCACTTCCACCAGCAATATTGCCATGGTGGCTGTCGACCGCTATGTTTGTGTGTGTCATAAAAATACCCATAGACGTCACTTCACCCTGATCAAGGTCAGTAGTAAATTAGCAACCAACCAATATTTTATTTTTTATTTTTCATGTACTATATTCCCTCTTAACATTTCTCATGTCCAAATATGTGTGGACATTTCAACTGAGCTGATCATACTACCATTGACATTTCAATCATTGTAGTAGTATTACAGGAGGCATTAAGGGGCACATTTCAAGTAATACCCTGGAATTGAATAAACAATGCTGGGATGCACTAAAAGTCAATTATTCTATCAACTGAACTATGACAGATGAGTTCATAGTTGTATGAAATTGAGTTAAAGGAACATTGAAAATGTCAACAACATGTGATCTTTTTTTATTGGCTTGTATTTAATTTCAAGAAAAATTATTTCCTTCGTATAAAAAAGTTATTTTCAAACTTTCCTTCAGAATAGCTCGCAGAACATTCAAAATATAGCTGATCAACAGTGTTGGGTAGGAACGGAACGGAAAGTTCCCGTTTCTAGGAACTGGTTCCTTTTTTGAGGAACGGAGGAACGCC
>JAUJYS010001564.1:0-17006 GCA_033995665.1 Melogona broelemanni | reverse complement strand
TCCCTGCCCCTCACATATCTCCAAAGAGACACGAGAGTGCAGTATTCCTGTAGTGCACTAGGCGAAACGGTGAATTAGAAAAAAAAAAAAAATTCGTTTATTACCCCTGGCGGCCCATGAGAACCCGCGCTGAGAATCGAACTAGGGACCGCCGTACCACAGTTAACCTCGCAAATACCGACTGAACTGCGACAAATGTTTTTAACAGTTTCAACAACATCGTCATTTAACCAATTAGTCAATTACATTAGACTTAATTATCAATTTGGAATTAATTACGCTAGAAGTTAATTAAGTTTCAAATAAGAAGATTCGATGCTCCACTAACAAATTAGTTCACTGCAAAAAAAAACTAACGATAACAACAAACAAAATAGTCCCCTTTCTAATATTCCATTTTCTCTGTACCAAGTCCTTTTTGAAAGCACATATCAAATACAAATCTAGTTTTAGTAGAATACATTTTTACCATAAAAAAAAGCCGATGAGAACCGAACAGGAACGAAAAAAAAATTTGTTGCAAAATGATCAATGCACGTTATGTTCGAAATTAAAAACCGTGACAACATTCCTGGAAATACTCAGCTAACCATCCCAAGGAGCAAGTACGAGAATTTAGTTTTTGTCACGTTTGCCACTTCAGGCAAAACATGGTATTTTTATCATTTTACAAAATAAAAATCAATCTACGTCATCTTCGTCTCTCCGGTTCGGCGACTAACTCGCTCTTTTTTTTTCGTTTTACAAACATAAAACGAAAAAAGAGCGTATAATGACTATAAAATGAAAAACAATCCACACTGGCTCCTGCGAAAATGCGGAGATTTTTTTACAAGCAAGTTTTAAAAAAATGCGAGATGTTAACTCGATTTTTTGTCGATCTACCTTTGTCGAAGTGAAAGTGCTGAGTGCTGTCTGGAGGTCCAGTGGTGGACGAAGGGAGGGCGGCGGTCGAAAAGCGAGGGCTGGACGTCGTACCGGACCAGCGAACGGACGCCGGAGAGACCTGAAGGAAAAAAAAAGAACACACATGCCCATGAAACCACAGAAGTGCCCAGAAACCCCTGACAAAACTTAGGGCGTGTCCAAATGCTTTCCAAATATAATATTTATAGAATACCAGCGTTTTCGACATTCGAAACAAGGAAATGGACCGATTATTTCGAATAAACAAAAGTATTTTTTTATTATTTCGAAATTCAACGAATTCTGTAAAATATATTGCATCCAATTTTGAAAGTTAATTTTTAATATTGAACTTTATTTCCCTGATTTATATTTTATTTTATTATACCAGTTAATTTTTAATTTTTTTCTTTGCGTTTGCTAAGGCATCAGCCCAGCAAAGATTATTTCGAAATGTGGTTAAACGCATTTTTACCATAAATCCAAAATCTACTTAGGATTAGAAAATATTTCGCCGGTAAATCAGAAAAATCTCAAAATCAGACCTAATTGTAAAAAAATAATGCCAATAAAACAGTTCGCCCCCGAGGACACAGGAGAATTTTTAAGATAACACCCAAATAATTCAAGAGAACACAGGACCCTGGAACAATTTGTTTACGCGGTTAGAATAGCAAATGTATAACAATTTCAGTATTGGCTGTTCTTGGCCGCGAATAGTGGTCAGGATTTTTGGGTCAGATGGAACTCGGGTTCAAGTTTTGACAAATGGTGAACCCAAGTTGGACGCTAATTTCTGGGGTCATATGAGTTTATCCATATTAAATGGTCAGTTCTGGGTCAAAATAACGACCGGCTAACACTTACCCGCCCGTCGGAGACAGTCCGGGCATCGTTGACGTTGCTAGGCGACGACGAATCCGAATCCGAAGACAGCCGCCATCTTTTGGTTGAGAAGCTGCGATGCGGTGCCGGGTTGGGCATCTTTTTTTTCTCTCAAGAGATGCGACGGAATGTACGGGCACACTGTCGACGGGACGCACAGAGGACACACTTAATCCTGAATCTAGTATCCTAGCGTGGTTTCAAGTATCCAAAAATGCGAAACGATAGATCAATCCGATTGGTATCACTTTGATTTGTCCTAAAGAAAAAGGTATTTCGTGCAGCCGCGATGATGACCCGATCCGAACACGACGAAAGAACCCGACAAAATGGCTGCTGAAAAAATTCCGAAAGACTGACAATACCTACGACAATGTCAGGGTTGTAGCGATACGTCACCAAAGTGGGGCGTGCTGGCGGTGGGAAACCGACCACTTCCCTACTCCCTAACTTATCGACGTATTTTCCGACCTGAATTAACTTAGTAAATGGCGTCCAATTCAGAGTTGCGTCCAATGCACAGTAGATGGCTCTGCGCCTTTTCTCCGATTTATTTTGCCGCCTCCTTTTTCCGAAAGGCCGACAAAGAATCTGGTTTTGTGACCAAAATGCCGCGTTCGTTCAAAATTGTAAAAAAAATGGATTTGATTTCATTTCAGAACATCCGACAAACAAAAATATTTTTTCTATATTATCCAATAGTTTATTTTTGTTTGAGAAAGGTGGAAAAAGGCAGTTTAATTTTAAAAAATGTATAATTGGTGTCCGTGCGCAATTACAAACGACATAAAAAACGTCTTGTTGCCAAGTTACCCCCCCCCCATGCAAATCACTCAATTCCCCTTACTACGGTATCTATTGAAAACGTTAGTGCATTCGAAATATTGCCGTTGCATCTAATTTGACGAAGGGTCCATGTATGGGGGTGGAAGAAAGGTCCCTACTCTGACAGCCGTTCCATTATCTTCCACGGTGAAAGGAAAATGAAAACCGTTAACGGTCATTTCCATTGGCAACTGTCGATTTCGACAGTGGGTCATATCTGAAGAAACCTCGGAAGCGTCCAAAAGAAAATTGCCGCTTTTGAAACTCCTAATTTATACAAAACTTATGCAACCTTATGCAAAACTTATGCAATATTACTTTTGTCAATATTAATATTATGTAATATCACGATTAACATTAAAATTGGTTCGAGCGTTCGCAATCTTCGAGGGGCGAAAATTCCACTAACAAGACAAAGAATTTGTTTGTTCACTGCCACATTACAACTAGAAAGAATAGTAAATGGTTGGGGCGAAAAACTGTTCATTCATTCTTATTTGTTTACTTACTCTAATATCCTTTCAAATTGCAATTCAGTTCAGTTGCATTGAATTCCAGAGTACGTTATTTAAAAACATGCATGAGTTGAACAATTCATGATATTCTACAATCTAAAACACAAAACGAAAAGTAAAATTCCACGCAAAAATCTGCTCATTAAATATATTTTATTGTTCCTTGTTGAAATTCAACAAACACCGAGGTTGAAAAAGAAAGCAGCGTCCGTTACAAAATCAGGAATATATTCATTTTGACCCTTACGGCGCACTTTCTAAAAATTATTTCTTAGCGTTTAAAGACTACAATCGCTTCCTGCATTTATTTATCCGTTCAGGCAATATCAAGTAAAACTAAACAACTTTTGTTTTGTTTCAAAATTTTCTACAACTGCAACTTTACAAAAAAAACCGGGGTATTCATTCGCACGCAAAATTTGGGACATCAAAGAATGAACGCCACGAAAAACCTGCGACCCGCAGGTGCGTAGCTGTGCTATGCAGCAAATGTTGACGTAGAAACACGTTTCGGTTAAGTGAAACACCCTCCCATGGGGAGACTGATGCAGTTATACGTCAAAAAGCCTCACAAAACGTACGTAAACCGTAAAATGGCAAACAATGAATAGATTAATAATAATAAAAATATTTTTATATGATAAAGGTTTAAATACGATACGAAATTCGAAGAAAAACCAGTCACATATTGAAAGTCTGTAAATTTAAATCAAGATTAAAATAACAAAGCTAAAAAATTTTTTAAGTAGGTGGTTCAAATATTGGAGCAAAAAAGGCACTTGGGACGAACTGTGTGGATATTTCCCAGGAGAATTAAATTTGTTAAAAAAACACATACACAACCATGCGATGCATTGCGGCTTTGCCCAACGCTATAATTTATAAAGACGCTGGACATCATACGATTAGGCATATTTTGAACGTCACTAATGTAACAAATAATCATTATATTAATAACTTAAGTAGTTATTGTTGTTAGCGATTAAAATTGATGACTGGTCCTTTCCTGCTATTACGCGGGAATATACCAGCACATTAGCATACCCAACATTATGTTTCCAAAAATAATGGGAGATGGCAAGGGGTTGAAATTCGTTGGATGGAAACTTTTGACTGCCCTTTGCAATACCTCAAAAAAAAAAAAAAAAAAAACCCCACAGCCATCCTAATAATCGATAAAATGATTAAAAGGCCACGAAAGAAAGAATTCTCGCCGAAAACTAGGATTTTAAACTTCTTGCTGGGGCGTAAACATTAAGAGGTGTTGTGATGATGCCTTAAAATCTATATACAATCAACTATCGGAACTAGAAAATCGAAATGGACAAATATTACAGAGCGGAGACAAATTCGTAACAAACTAACGGACCTCATAACTGTCATACGCACAAAAAAGAACAATTGAGCCTACTTTCTTCACATCTGACATTTATGGAAACATACAGTACACGCCTCTTCCGCCATTTTGGTCAAGTTACCGGAAAGCTAAAAAAAATTTAAATCGTCCTACACTAGAACCGTATGCAAATTTGCTCAATTTTAGATATTCTGTATCTTGACGTATTCCAACCAAAAAATTGTTTCAGGCAAACCAAAAACGACGATTTTCGTTTTTTTTTGCGAAATTAAGCCAGAGAGATTAAATAAAATCGTCACAGCATTGGGACATGCGAAAGAAATTCAATCGCGTCCACAAGGAATTAACAAATGATGAGAGTGGATGAGCAAGTCCATTAAATCGACGTTTTATTAATGTTTCTTATAGAACATGGGCGAGGGAAAACTACGGTTACCCCAACAACAATATTGCTTGAAAATTGATCCTTTCTCTACTTCCAGTTCCTCAAGCCAAATTTAATCAGGACCAAATCCAGCGAACGACTTTGACAAGACACTTTTTTTTTCTCCTTTTCCCCCACCCCAAGCCACATCGGCCAGAGGAAGGTAAAAGTGCAGGGCACACGAGGTAACCAAAAATCTGTCTATCGACAATGATTGAAAACAAGTAAGGGGACATAGTCCGGGACACGTCGCTGAACGATAACGAACAGTAACCAAATTAAGCTTCTAAAAATGTACTATTTGATTTAGAATGAAATAACAGTTGCGAAACACTTAAAGTACAGCAGGTGCCGACTATGCAAAAAGCTGAAAAAAATCTGACGAAACAACCCCACACTTGCAAACGCAACTGGTGACAGAGAGGTGGTAGTCTCCCGAAAACGTTGTTCAAGTGTGATCAAACCTCTTAATTTCTTCAATATCTCGTCGATCGGTGACATCGAGTATAATTTTTATCAGCGTTTCATTTTATCAGTCTATGCACCTGGTTTATTGTTTACAGTTCTCAGTTCATCCAAAAACAATACTGAAGTATAATTTTATAAGCTAGAGTTCGCCAGACTGTTCAATTTCGTTTCAGCTTTGTTCCCAACCGTTTGTCCCCGACTTTTTTTTTAATTCAAAGACGTCCAAAATACCGACGACGACTTAGTAGTCATATATCATTAAATGACAATTGACAATGAGTTGAAAAGCGCCATTAAACTACAAAACACAAAATACAGCGACTATAGATTAGAAAAAAAAAAGATAAAATGGAACTTCAAAAAAAACTGTCCCACCCGATCGTCCATCAATGGGAATTGTGGACAGACGAAAAATGTATCTATCAAATTGTCCCCCCTCACACAGGGGAGAGGGAATACTAGAACACTACTTACAAGATATTTCTTCGATCAAAGACAAAAAAAAAAACAAAAAAATTGGCATCGAGCCGTCGAAAAAGACAATAACGAATAATAGACGAAGACGAAGGCGATGACGAGACGTGGCCAAAAGAAATTCGAACAGACCAACAAAAACAGAAAACTCCAATTAAATAATTTTTTTGAAAAAACTATTTTTTTTTTAAGATTTGAAACGCCCTACCCCATTATTATTTTTTTGTTGAATTTGAATTAGATTTCGAATCACAATAAAAAAACAAGACGTATTAAAAAAAAATGGCCAGACAGTTTTCTCCACCCAAAAAGAATTAAAAGTTCACTGACACGCACCTACATTGGTAACTGTGACAAGCGTCACAAGTGAAAGACGTCAAAAATGAAGAACGTTCAATGTGGTAAACGTCAACAATGGAAAAGGATGTCAGCAATGCTAAAACTTTCCCAGCTCACATTTTACCCGTACTTCTCATCTTTGACGATTTAAAACATTGACAGTTTTTCATCCGCGCCGCTTTTTTAATTTGACGTTTTAGATGCGTGACGTGATCCCACCGATAAAGATATGTCGCCGTCGGTTAATAATTTCATTGGCCACGTCTCGCGCAGCGAACGACGCATTCCCCCGATGCATCCACCAGGTGATGCCACGGTCTCACCGGATAAGCAGTCATCCCCTGGTCACGATGACGTCTTTAGAGGACCCGTACACCTAAAAGGTGGTGGTGGTTAGTCGGCTCCGTTGTCCACTCCCGGTGGGATGAGGGTGGTGTAGGTGGGCGTCTCCAGCTCCTCGTGCTTCTTCATCTTGGCCCCCTGTTGCAGCTTGTAGTGGTTGATGATATCCTGATCAGCCGGACAGCTCTGGGTGAAGGCGTCCAGTTGGTACATGTGGGCCATATACCGCCACAGGTTGGACAGCTCCAACGGAATGTCAAAGTCGCAGAAGTATTTGCCTGGACACGGGTGATAAAAAATAAATCGATCAGGTTCACGATCCGGCCAATCGGGTAGACACACAGCACAAATGTTAATACTCCGTAATACTACGTCGTTTTACTCGTTTAATAGGGGCATTCATTAAGCTACCGGAATCGTCTAAAAAAATAACTTTGTCATTCCTGGACAATCTTGCAATTTTTGGAATGCGACTAAAAAATTGCGCGTGCTAAAAATTCGAAAACCAAAGCGAACGCCTACTAGATGGTGGTTCAGCAGCGTTCAGCAACATTTTTTTCAAAAGATTTAAGAGACAAATATTTAAGTGGATTTAAAGGTTTTGAAATGGACAGACAAGTGTGAAAGATGCTAAGAGAAGTGGATGGCCAGTCTAGTTGACTTCCATACCAAGTGGGGAGAAGGGGGAAGGGAAGAGATAAAGGTAGCGAGTCTCACCTGCCACTCGGATGTGTTGCAGACGCGGCATGAGCTCGCAGTCGAAACAGCACATGGTGTCTCCGGTGAGAAATCGCGTGCCTTTGCCGCCCAGATGCTCGTCGATCTTCCTCAGATTCGTCAACAGGTTGTTCTTGGACATCTCGTCGCGTTTGGTCAGCATCAGCTTGAATTTCTAAACAGACACGAAACGGGACAATCAAATTAGCAACATGGTACCCTGCAGACTCCTTGCATTACCATTTTATTTAACTTCATTTGTTCATAACCCAATATGCAAGTTAGCGTACTTCTGAACTTTTTCTTTCTTAGTCTGTCTGTTTGCAGTGTTGGGTTCGTTTATTTTGAAAAGGAACCAGTTCCAGTTCCTGTTCCTTCGATGAAAAAAGGAACTAGTTCCCGTTCCAGGTCCCCAAAAATTAATATAAACGTAGGATTTCCTAAGTTCCTCAAAAAGGAATCTTATCCTAGGATTCTTAGGAATGGAACTTTTCCGTTCCGTTCCTACCCAACACTGTCTGTTTGGAACAGGTTGCAATAAAAGAGACGTTGAAAGGGTGTGAGACTCACGCTGTAGATGTTCTCGATCTTGGTGGCCACCTCCTTATCCTGCACGAAAAGATTGTGTCCGCCGGGCACGTTCTTCATGATGTGTCGCTCGATCTTCTCGTTCTCCAGAGTGGCCATGCCCTTGTCGATGAGGATGGGCGGTTGGGCGGCTTCGAAGTTGCTGCGGAAGTCCGGGGGCGGCTTGAGCATGTCCACCGTGGTCACCTTCAGGGAGATGGTCTTGAGCTCGGCCAGCAGGTACAGGTCCATGAAGTACTCGTGACAGAAGAGGCAGGCGCCCTTGCGACGGCCATCGATGGTGGATGCCTGGAAGAGTAAAACGATACAGTTAGTCATCGAAGGGCAGGAACTTACTTGGAAATACTCGTGTAAGAAAAGTTGCAGTGCTGATTAAATAATTAGCAGCATTAGTTTTTCAAACGTATTTTTGATATCAAAAAGTTTAAAAAGGCCAATCATTGTCACAGAAAAAGTTTATTTAACGTTCATTGGTGTGTACTACTTTAAATAAAAAGCTGAAAAAAAGGCAAAAATATTTGAATCAACCAATTTTTTTATGGTATTCCAAAACAACGGTTTTGAACGTGTAAGCAACAAAGTTAACGCATTTCATACGCAATTAATTATAACATAAATAAATCCTGTATTGCACTAGGCACTACGGTGATTTATATATAAAAAATAACAACTATAATATCTAACCAATACAAAATTAATAACAATACCTGTAAATAAACAAGTAAGTGAAAATGAAGTTAAAAACAAATAAACAAAATAAATATATTCATATATTAACGACAATATCATAATATATATATATTTTTTTTTTTTTTTTTTTTTTTTTTTTTATTCAACGACAGATGCATAGATAAGATGGAGAATACATGTAGTAACAATGCAAGAGTAGTTTGTGACATCTGACGTGATTTGTTATTGCCCCCTCGTGTCGCTTTGGCGATATGTGAGGGTGCATCAAGTCTTAAAGTGAAGAGATATAGGCAATTCATCTGGGGGACAAAATATAATAAATTTAACACGCCAAACTTGGTCCACGCCATCATAACATCGAACGTTATGTCCTAGAATCACACAAAAAATTGCATTTATATTTATATGTTATAATGGGCAGTGAAGTAGAAAACGGTATTCAACAGAAAAACAGCATACTCAAAATCATCAATATTGTTCACATCACTAGCATGATGCACAGCACTGTAATGTAGTTACTAATATCGTACCAAAATATAAATCAAATGATCAGCACAATAATAAAGTTAATAAGATTGTACCAAAATACAAATAAAGCAATACATGCATAAATATATAGTCGAATAAATTAAATAAATGAAATAAATTGCACCAAAATATAAATCAAAATAGAAATCAAATAGGACATATATATATATATACTAGGGTAACTGTTCCCCGCACTTTGTATCACATATAATAAAGTTTTCCAGATATAATCGAATCCCGAATATATTTTTTATAACTCGCATACACATTTTTTTGGCCACAACCCAGCCTGACATTTGAGGCGTTTAGCAATCTTGGGGCTTTACAGCTGATATCTCTATCTGTGATTTGCAGACGAGTTTTTGGAACCTTATATCGAGTTTGTTTAACTGATCTTGGATATCCATCAGTATTCTCTATAGATACAATATTATTATTCTTGAATAAAAATTCCATAGCACGTTGGCAGTATAATTGGCGCACCGTTAACAATCTAAGTGATTTAAAAATCGAGTCTGTTCCCCTAATCATATGATCCCTTTTTGTAATAAAGAAGGTTGCCCTAACAATCGCATTAAACAATTTCTGTATTTTTTTTATGTTAGATTCCACATCGGTGCCCCAGAATATTATGTAATTGTTAATGTGTGATAAAAACGTAGCATTAAAAAACTGCACACGTAACGATAGTGGAAGAATTTCACGCACTCTATACATCTGTGTTATTGCTAAACATAATTTTGGTTTAAGGGTATTATAGAAGTTATCCCAGGACATATCAGAGGAAATATGGAGCCCAAGGTACTTAGTTTTATCAGTTTGCACTAGATGTTGACCTGTTTGAGTATATATTACTTTTATTTTGCAATTCTTTCTACGATTAAAGCACATAAGCATAGACTTTTCGATATTGATCTTCAATCCATTAAGGTCAAACCACTCGCACAATTTATCAAAGTCTGATTGTATATGTAAAGTCAGAACATCAGTGCAAATGTTATTATTCACGTATACTGTATCATCAGCATACGCTGTTAAATAACCATCCAAAGGCAAATCAAACATTGAATCAATATATACCAAGAACATAAGAGGACCGAGGACTGAGCCCTGAGGGACACCACAATGTACAGGAAAATCCTCAGATAGATGTCCGTTCATTTTAACTTGAAATTTTCTGTCCATTAAATAACTTTTGAAGAGTCCCAATGTATCAACATGCATCCCCAGGGCTAACAATTTATTTATAAGT
Source organism: Melogona broelemanni (assembly GCA_033995665.1). Lineage (NCBI taxonomy): Eukaryota > Metazoa > Arthropoda > Diplopoda > Chordeumatida > Chordeumatidae > Melogona > Melogona broelemanni. The sequence continues at coordinate 6,696 of JAUJYS010001564.1, read as the reverse complement.
AGTGCATGATTACATGTGTCAAATGCCTTTGACACATCGAGGAAAACAGCAGCAGGTATTAAGTTATTATCTAATGAGAAATTTAGGCTATTAATCAATCTATTTAAAGGGTCTTGAATGGCTTTACCCGGAATAAAACCGTATTGATGTTCGTTAATTAGGTTATTTTCCAGGATATATTGATATAATTCATCCTTAATGAATTTTTCAAAAAGTTTATGCAAAGAATTGAGAATGGAGATTGGCCTATAATTTCCAGGATCACCCTTATCCCCTTTTTTAAAGATTGGAACAATAAAGGATCTTTTTAAAATTTCAGGAATATGACCAGCATTAATAAATAAATTAAACAAATATAGTAAAGGATTTTTTAAGTGCAAGAAATTATTTTTTACATGTGAGGGAGCCACGCCATCTGGTCCTGGACCCTTTCTAGTGTTCAAATTACTAACTAAATCAGTGAGAATCAATTCTGATATTGGTTTCAATTTAAAAGGAGAAATATTAGGATGATGTTTTTTATAAGGACTCAGGTTACTATCAGAAAGTAATTCTGCAATACGTGTGTTATTGGATATTGACGGGCCTATTTCAGAAAAGTATTTGCCAAATTTATTAGTCATGATTTGGGTTTCTCCGTCATCAGCTTCTTCTCTTGTTTGTAAATGATTATCATTATTGTATGGAGCCCCAGAAATTATTTCAGATATTATTTTCCATTGATTTCTCTTTGATGACATTTGTTCATTTATCAGATAACGATAGTAATCATTTCTAGCAATTCTAATCATGGAGCTAGCTAGTTTACGAGTTTTTATAAAATAATCATGAAGTCTAAAGTTATTTCTATGTTTTCTAGAGAGTCTAAATAGAAAGTTTTTTTTTGCCAATATTCCAATCAAATCGGCAGTAATCCAATCTTTATGGTTTTTAGCTCTAACTCGAACAAGTGACATACTTTCCAATTTACAAACGTTCCACACCCTGTAGAACTCCAACATAGCATGATCCGTATTTCTTATACGATATAGGTCATTCCAATTTGTGCTTGCTATTCGAGTGCTAAACTTTCTTTGGTCAAACACTAATTTTTTCATCGATTCAGTTCTCATTCCTCTTGGAAGATGGTGACCAGATGAAAGGGTGGTAATATCCCCAGACATAAGCACAGGTAAATGATCGGATAAAGCGATATCCTGAGGGATGGCTTTCACATTATCAAACAAAAAGTTGACGAATATATGGTCGATATTTGTAGAGGATGTATTCCCCAACCGTGTTGGAGTATCATTCAAACTAATCAAGCCATGCTCTGACATTACCTCAAGATAATTAATAGTACCATTGGATGGGAAATGATTATGTTTTCCAGGCAGGTCAACGTTCATATCTCCCATAACAAATAACCTACCATCAGGGATAAAGTCAAGCAACCCTCCAAGTTCTTCTAAGAACTTGTGAAATACAGAGGAGGGGGGCCTGTATATTACCAATATATGAAATATTAACTTATTTTTTAAAGTAAAACTACCCATTAAAAATTCAAATGATTTGATTGTGTTCGGATATCCCATCTCAACATAAGAGTCAATCTTTAAATTATTTGTAAACACAGTAATCCCCCCTCCTCTGCCTTCCGCACGAACAATATGATGGGCTGTGAAGTTTGGAAAATTAAACAGATTAACTTGTGCCAAGGTTAGCCATGTCTCAGTCAATACGATTACATCCAATTCATCCATCACCGATGACAAGAGCACATATAGTTCATCAAAATTTTTTTGAATACTACGAATATTTAGCATAAATACATTTATCCTCTGTTTAACATTTGTTCCCCGAAAGAAATCTAGAATTCCAATACCATCGGCCAGTCTCTGCATCTTCTCCACAGTATAAGTATCTGTAAAGTTAATTGAGCTCAACTACACCTCAGTTATCGTCGGAACTGATGTTCAAGTCTACACTCACGGGATTCTGTGGGGATCTGGAGTCATGATGTTGTTGTTGTTTGGCCTTCCGAGAGACGTCCTGATTCCTTCTTTTGGATTGTTCTCTTCTGTATAAAGCATCAGCCTCTTCCGGAGATTCCACCAAGATGCGAGGCTCACCTATATCTTTACGCACAAAAACATTTCCATTGTCAACAAATGCGTGTAGGAAGTTGAACTCTTGACGGATTTGACGGGCCTTGTAGAAGGTGTGACGAGTGCGGGCTGTAAGATTCTCGTTCACGTACACAGCAAGATCACCAAGTTCATCCGAGATCATTTTGCCTTTAACGTTCCGAAGCTGTCCCTTCTCTTTGAGGATACTTCGACGATATTCTTGACTGGCAAATCTCACGATGATGTTGGGGGCTGGGTGATCCTGGGCGCCAATTCGGTGAACTGCTTTTATTTCTCCAGCATCAGGTCGTACACCCATCTTTTCGATGATCATGAGAACAATGCCACGGAGGTTCTCACCGGGAAGCATTTTGATGCCGACGAATTCGAGGTTTTCGTTTCTTGACCTTTGTTCCAGACGATTGAGGGACTGAGTGAGATTATAAACCTGTTCCTCCAGTGAACGCTGGGTATTCTTGAGCTCGAGGTTTACAGTATCTTGATCTTCCTGCGCAGTCACCACCGTGTTCACCTTCGTGGCAAGGTCAGCAACATTATCATGCAGCTTGCGCAAATCCACCTGGAATGTGGCAACAGTAGAGGTCAGATCATTTATCTTCACTTGGAATGATTCGAGGCCAGTCTTTATGTCATCCCGTGTGATTTTCTGTCCCTCAAGAAGTTGACGAAGAATTTCGTCTGTTGAGGACACATTTTCTGGCGAGTTAGACTTCTTCCCTTTATTTTGAGATGCCATGTTCTTTAGGGGATCAAGATCTTCAGAATATTCAGCAGTATCAATTCGCCCAGCTGACACTTCCCCAGTTAGCAACCCAACATCGCCACCAACCTCCACTTGATCGCAAATGTATAGCAAGGATTCGTTCGCCGATGCAAACGATCCAGTAGACTGATCTCCCAACTCCAGACAATTCGCTTGTTGAGAAGTTTCTTCGTACTGATTGTACTCTCCAAGGTTTATCTCCTGATCAGTGTCCACACCCGAGTACGTAGCCACAGATTCTTGCGAGCACGAGAACAGCAGACCAGTGTACGCAGCTGATATATCAGGAGCAACAGGTTCCCAAGTCGCACTCGAACTCCAAACACTCGCTGGTACCGTATTCTCAGAAGTATAATCAGATTCTGGCTGCAGCAGTTTATTATCGGCTCCTCCAGATGTCATGAATTCTAGATTATCCCAGTTACACTTGGTTCCAGCATCTACTATAAAGTCCGAGTCACTGTCCGGATACGCTGTGGTTACTGTATTTGATGCCTCGGATAAAGACGAAGTTGTACAAGCCAGTACACTAGGTCGAATTTGTTGAGTGATACCTGCCTTTGGTATTGCGCCAGTCGTAGGTCCCGTCAATGCATTGAGAACGACCAGATCAAGTTCCACTTTATTGGGACGCGTATCACACACTCCACCATTTCTTCTGGATTTATATTGCTTAAATGCCGTTAGATCGCACGATTTTGCAACAGGTGGCAGATTATATACCGCATCTATTGCTCCCTCAGATAGAATACCACCGCGGAATGTCAAACTGCGCACATTGTTGAGGCTTGGAGTACCAAAATTTGGTGAGCCAGATGTATTTTTGTTTGGCACTTTAGAGGCAGTTCGATAAGCCAACCTATAAAGACCAGGTTTTGGTGAGCCGAGTGAATGTCTATTTGGCAGGTTGAAATCAGTAGAAAATACCAGTCCACGACGAGATTTTTTATCTATTAGATTTGTTGACGGGTTATTCAGCAATCTACAGCCGTTACATCTCCAAGACGCCGGTTTAGCCAAAGGAAGCGTTTGTGCATTAACCGTACTCACATTTTGGCAGGCAGGATGATAGTTCTTTCTACAGGTTTTACAAAAATATAAACCTTGATGGCCCGATATAATTTTATCGCATTCAAAGAAGTTCATCTAGAGTAGAAAACATCCCAGAGTAGGTTCACGAGTTATTAGAACCATCCGAAGTTACGAAGAAACCAGCAAAATAGGCCTATGTTTTTACTCGAAGTCACACGCCTTGGACGAAAAGACGATTTTGCAGACGAGCGGAAGTAGTTGCGTCCGCACCCAGTGATGCCAGATTCAAGAGTGTTATTTTAGCAAACATAAAACAGCATGAAGGGGAAGAAACTAAAAGGTTATTATATAGTGCTTAAATTCGTCGAGTGTCAGATAAATAAAATAATAAAAGATATAATTGATCAAATGAAGTTGCTGGCGAATAATATATATATATATATTTATTTTTTATTATATATTTTGCCTAATATTTAGTCGTCCATAGCAAAACTAAATTATTAACCTAAAGTTCTGTAATAAATACCAACAAATTTCCCATTTCTAAGTAAAACAAAATCTTTAGGTTTATTTGATTTGCAAAGTATAATTACAATTACAAAATATTGTATACTGCAAGACTAGCATACACGTATCCGTGAGATTGTCCGCTCGATAAAACAAATCTAACAGCCCTTCCCATCCAAACCAATCAAATTTAATAAAATTAGTAACATAGACGTTTAATTTAATTTTAATATGCCTCCATGAGAACATTACACTCGCAATAAAAGCAAAAACGTTTACACGTAAAACTTGTTCGGATTGATCTTGTTATCAATTTTAGCAATCGATGCACACAAAAAAAATCACCAGAACAACGGAATTTCCAGCTGAGAATTCCTTGTGCCAATATGCGAAATAAAACATTCCTAGAACCCGAGTATGAGGCAATAGGAAAAATCTCACGTAACATATTTTTATCGGTTCCCCCATTCGTTGTTAAAATTGATTAAGCGAGCGCAGACTACCGGAGCTGTAAGCTAAATGACGCACGTAATAAACAATTACGCAACGGCCAAATGAGTGAGTCACGAGAGGGCGAAGTTTTGAGAAGCGACGTAAAAGATCGACATTTCCCTATCGCCCCCTTTGCATCCCACCAAATCCCCGCCTGAGATTATATGTTTGCGGGTGAGCTCAACAGGTGGCACGATGGTCGGTCATGTTTTTCTCAAACCCTTGTCGCGGTTAATCTTTCCGATGGCCCTATTGGAGTGAAATTAAAATTGCGGGGACACACAGAGATGGACGTCGAATTTAAATAACGCAAACTTTCATTAATGCCCGTTTCAGTGAAAGTTAGTTCTTTTTGCGTTGCCCTTTTAGAGTTCAATTTCCTATCAAACAACCTTCCGGGCAAGATAATTTCGTATACGCGCCTTCTTTCGGAATGGAAAGAAACACATGAAACACCCCTCCCTATCTGTACTGTACTGTACTGTGTCAGGTACACGGACAAAATCCCTGTCTAGGTATGAACAAGCTCAAATTATCAGGTGATAGCCGAACACATTCATAGACATTGATCGAATCCACAAAAACAATTATTTAAAATTTCTTAACTCGACTTACTGACGATTTTCCCTCTACAAAAATCAATTTTCCCGACTTTCCAGGCGAGTACGAACCCTGTCTAACAGACGACGCAACAATACAGATTCGTCTCGCCCCGGCTGGACGAACGATTAGTCAAATGTGGTTAAATTTGGATGCTACACGGCAGCAGAACAAAAAACACACTATTGCAAAGGCAAGGGCCAAAGTGGGCCAAGGCCTAAGCCTTACGTTCATGGTTCACTCAGCCTTTCAGATAGTTTCACCCCACCACCCAACCCTCCGCCATTATGCGTCGGTGAAACAATAGGCCCGTCGCTCAGAAAAAAGCAAAAAGCTCAGCGTTTTCTATCTATCAGGCCTACGAAATAAAATAGAAAAAAAAAAACCAAGCTCAATGTGCAATGTCAAAACTGCAGAAACTGTGAAGTTAACCTACGCATGGACACGGGATGTAACACCGGAAATAATTTTCTTGCCAAATTTGGCAACACTGGAAGAGCTGAAATGACACGTTTCACAAGCTCGTAAAATTGGGACAGTCACGGGTGATTTTTATCGTCTCCCAAAATTTACTTGGATGATGAAATGACGTTAAGAGGTGGTGAAGTGGTTAGCGCGACCAATTGCTATACTCTTGATTACTATACTCATGATGGCGGGTTATGTTTTAAAAAAAAAGTTGTAATAATGTGTAAAAAAAACAGTGGAAGTAAGGAAAGCGCGATTTAAAAAAAAAAGTAAAGTAAATATAAGAAATTGAAATAATGAAAGAGCGCGCACAGCGCAAATTATTTTTAAAAGCGTCCATCCACAAGGAAAGAAATAAACAAAAATTACACTCCGTATACTTACGTAACCTTTCCTGGAATTAATTTTGGTCAATGAAAAATCACTGCAAATCGTCCAAACGTTTTTTCTCGTGGACGATTCCCAAAGAATTTCCCCCGACTTCCAATGTAAGTATAAACCCTGAATAGCCGTACCAATGCGTTACCAGGTACACGTTAAAGATCCCTACCTAAGTGTCGAAGTCTAATGCTCGTATGCACGGAGAGTTACCCAGCCTTAACCACGTAAAAAATGGCGCTAACCACAGAGTTACCCACAAGTCGAATGCACCATCGCATGGGTAGCGTTAACCACGAGGATGTCGTCTGCTAGCGTGGGTAAAAC